>WFMF01000176.1:184567-249804 GCA_011033025.1 Beroe forskalii | reverse complement strand
AGATCTAAATCAGTTCCACGATCCTGTTCCAGATCCTAAATCCAGTTCTGATCCTGTTCCCCGATCTTGTTCCAGTTCCCGTGATCCTGTTCCAAGATCTACATCCAGTTCCACGATCCTGTTCCAAGATCTTGTTCCAGTTCCATGATCCTGTTCCAAGATCTACATCCAGTTCCACGATCCTGTTCCAAGATCTAAATCCTGTTTACGATCTTGTTCCGGTTCCAGATCCTGTTCCAAGATCTAAATCCAGTTCTACGATCCTGTTCCACGATCTTGTTCCGGTTCCATGATCCTGTTCCAAGATCTAAATCCAGTTCCACGATCCTGTTCCAAGATCTAAATCCAGTTCTACGATCCTGTTCCACGATCTTGTTCCGGTTCCATGATCCTGTTCCAAGATCTACATCCAGTTCCACGATCCTGTTCCAAGATCTAAATCCAGTTCCACGATCCTGTTCCAAGATCTAAATCCAGTTCTACGATCCTGTTCCACGATCTTGTTCCGGTTCCGTGATCCTGTTCCAAGATCTACATCCAGTTCACGATCCTGTTCCAAGATCTTGTTCCAGTTCCATGATCCTGTTCCAAGATCTAAACATCCAGTTCTACGATCCTTTTCCACGATCCTGTTCAAGATCTAAATCCAGTTCCACGATCCTGTTCCAAGATCTAAATCAGTTCTACGATCTGTTCCACGGTCTTGTTCGGTTCCGTGATCCTGTTCCAAGATCTACATCCAGTTCCACGATCCTGTTCCAAGATCTTGTTTCACTTTCAGTTCCACGATCCTGTTCCAAGATCTTGTTACAGTTCCATGATCCTGTTCCAAGATCTACATCCAGTTCCACGATCCTGTCCCAAGATCTAAATCCTGTTCCACGATCTTGTTCCGGTTCCAAGATCCTGTTCCAAGATCTAAATCCAGTTCCACG
Source organism: Beroe forskalii (assembly GCA_011033025.1). NCBI lineage: Eukaryota > Metazoa > Ctenophora > Nuda > Beroida > Beroidae > Beroe > Beroe forskalii. The sequence goes on along the minus strand of WFMF01000176.1, from coordinate 248,869 downwards.
ATCCTGTTCCACGATCTTGTTCCGGTTCCGTGATCCTGTTCCAAGATCTACATCCAGTTCCACGATCCTGTTCCAAGATCTTGTTCCAGTTCCATGATCCTGTTCCAAGATCTACATCCAGTTCCACGATCCTGTTCCAAGATCTAAATCCTGTTCCACGATCTTGTTCCGGTTCCAAGATCCTGTTCCAAGATCTAAATCCAGTTCTACGATCCTGTTCCACGATCTTGTTCCGGTTCCATGATCTGTTCCAAGATCTAAATCAGTTCTACGATCGTTTCACGATCTTGTTCCGGCTCCATGATCCTGTTCCAAGATCTAAATCCAGTTCTACGATCCTGTTCCACGATCTTGTTCCGGTTCCATGATCCTGTTCCAAGATCTAAATCCAGTTCTACGATCCTGCTCCACGATCTTGTTCTGGCTCCATGATCTTGTTCTAAGATCTAAATCCTGTTCCACGATCTTGTTCCGGTTCCATGATCTTGTTCTAAGATCTAAATCCAGTTCTACGATCTTGTTCTAAGATCTAAATCCAGTTCTACGGTCTTGTTCTAAGATCTAAGTTCCGGTTCCGTTCTTGTTCTTAAATAACTATAAAAATTAAAATTATTTAAAAAAATGGGAAAACTACGTTGTGCGCGCACAAAATAAGTTTGAAATTTCATGAATAAATAAGTGGTGCCGTGAAAAAAAGTAGGGCAAAAAATGACGTCACTCAGCCCCGTTTACATGGGAGACATACCCTAACCAGGGGTGTCGATACGCTGGTTTAGCGCTTGCCGCGCCGCGCACTCCGTGCGCGTAACCAGGGCCCTGGTTAGGGCAAGGGATATACGTGTTTAGCAACCCTTTGGACGTGCAGGACGTCAAATTATCCTCAACAACTGCAAAGCGGTTTCATCAACGGTGCGCGTCGCGTCGCTCGCGGCTATCATCGATAAAAAAAAAACTTAACACTTAAGCCTAGCAGCGCCGCGCACGCTGTACACAAAATCAGGGCCAGGGTCTGACAAAGGTCCTTTGGATCTTAGTTAAAGGGAATTTGCCGTTTCCCCCTAACCAGGGTGTCGCGCCGTGCGCGTAACCGAAGCCCTGGTTAGGGCAATTTGCCGTCGACAGATTCTCGTAAGAATTCAGCGCCACGGTGTCGCAAAATTTAAATCCCAAATCAGGGCCCTAATAAGTCTTGGGTAGCTTATGAATTTTGTAAAGTTGAAAGTTCATAATTGCTAAAGACATATATTCCCAGTGTGGCTTGCGCGCCGCGCTTCCTCTGAATTAATCTCTATACAAGCCCGCATAATATAAAAGGTCATGTCAGTGTTGATGTTTAGATGGCATGAAACCGGCTGGAAGAATGGAAGATCCAGCGTACTGTCCAATGAACCATTGCTATTTTATTTTATTTTATATTGTAGCAGCAGCTGCTGTATTGAAAAGCCACAATCTTTTTATTTTTTTTTGAATTTGAATATTATTTTACATGATAGGTTTCGAGGTGAGGAATGCCCAACCATAATATGTGCATAGTGCTGAATGTACTTAGGCAATAATAGTCAAAGTTCATTTGAACAATTAAATACTTGGGGTTTCGAATTGAAATCTCCATGACTGATTTTTGTCCGTTTATCCAGAATTAAGTCATAAAATTTGTCCATTTTTCTTATTTGTTCCAATTGTTTATTATTCCAGATATCTCAAAAAATTTCAAAACTCAAAGAAAGCAAATCGGGACAGGTACAATTGGGAGAGTTGCACTCCCCTATAAAAAATCTTCTATATTACTTAGATATTTATGTAAAATTGATGATCAGTTTCTGTATGATGTGAATTTATTGTTAAGTTATGAAATTCTGGATTGAATTGGGATTCTTTATGTTTACTTCAATTTTAGGGATTGTTAGCTGTTTTTGATATACCAAAATAGCTCATTGCAAGGAGGAGCAAGTTACAATGTAGGCTGATTAATTAATTCAATCCATTTTCAATTCAATTATAATTTTTTTAGGGCACATTTATTTATTTATGGCACAAAACTTGCCGTATATTTTTTCTCTGAGTTATGTAATGAAGCATCTGTTAATAGGCCTCCATCAAGAAGGACTAAGATTAAGGATAAATAATCATATTTGCAAAGACAGTGGTAATTAATTTGATATACCATTATTGTTTTGAGGTAAGTAGTCATGAAATTCAACCCCCATGTCTCGAGCTCAAGGAGGAAGCAAAGGAAGGCACATTTCTCAGCACCATCAAGTATCAGAAGAAAGCTAATGACTGCTCCTTTATCAAGGAACTTCGACAGAAATATAATGTGAGGAGCATGCCCATTCGCAAGGATGATGAAGTTCAAATAACGAGAGGACAGTATAAAAGCCAGCAACTTGCTAAAGTGATCAGTGTTTATCGTAAGAGATGGGTAATTTATGTTGAACGTGTGCAGCGAGAAAAGGCAAATGGAACAACTGTACCTGTGGGTATCAGCCCTTCAAAGGTTGAAATATCTAAGCTGAAGGTGGATAAGGACCGAAGGGCAATCCTTGAAAGGAAAGACAGGTCCAAAAAGAAGACCGACAAAGGAAAGATTACAGAAGTTGAAGCCATGTCTGCAGAATAATTTAATCAAATTTTAATTTTATTCATGACTTTTTGTTTTAATTGCATCCATGATCACATAGTTAAATCTTCATATAGTCACATGTGTAATTAGGGTTAAATCAAGCCCCAATATTCCTGGAATAGGATTTTAGTGGCCTAGTACACAGCACTGAAAGTTGGGTAGGTAAGGTTGTAGTTTGTAACCTTGAATGTAGAATTTTGGAAGTATTCAGTTCAAATTGGTTGGCTTAGTAGGGCATAAGTAATTCCAAACTATAGATTATCAATTTTTACTGTGTTTTCAAGTATGCTTTTTCAGGGGGCAAGCCTTCTTTTCTTTATCTTTTTGAATGGACTGCTTGGGTAACCGACTGGCCATGGGCCAATTTTTTTTCTGTGACCCACCAAATAGGACCCCATCAAATTGAGGCGACTGCATAGACTTAGGTTGATCGAAAATCAGGTTTAATGTAAAAACGCACACAAATGTCGATACAAATAATATTTTGTCATCAATTGTTTTGCATCAGTTAGAAAACGAAATACTTCAGTAACAAATGGAGCCAGATGTTTGGTTTAGGCCCCCAAAACTTTTTTAGCCCATTTGGGCCAAAAATTTGGCAAAATATGCGTAAAATGGGCTTAAAAATTTTTGGAGGTCAAAATCAAAAATCCAGCTCCATTTGTTTCTGAGGAATTTAGTTTTCTAACTGATGTATAAAGAATTACGGAAACAAAAATATTCAAAGCAACAGTTGTGCGTGTTTTTAAATTAAACCTGATTTTCGATCAACCTAAGTCTATGCAGTCGCCTCATTCTAACTGAGATAAATGGCTGATGAAACAGCTAGGTCACTCCAATATGAATACAAAGCCAACTCCAACCTAGTACTTCAAGCAGACAGATCTCTGATAGAGAGGAGAGGTAGAGATGAAGCAACAGGAGAAGTTGTATCACTGGCTGGTAAACTTACTGGTACCAAGATGGGTGATAGGTTTATGAGAGGAACAGCTCCAGAAATCTCAACTGAGAAGGTTATTTTATTTTCTTATATCTTCTTGGCCAATGCCCCTTTAGCAATTTCAGCTTCAATAATGAATTATAGGATTCATCTATTATTGTGCTGTAAAAATTTATTTCAATTCAATTCAATACCACTGAAAGGGGATGGAAATATAGGTGTGTATCATGATGTCAAAAATTTTCATCTGTAATCGATTTTCGAATGTTGTTTCATTGACTGGTTAACTGCTCTTGAAATAATAAGGGTGAAATGTGGTCAGAAGACAATGATATAAGAATAACAATTGCTGTAACACTAAATAGCGTCTGCATACAGGCTGCTAAAAGACAAAAGAGAGATGAAGATGAGAAGGAAATGGCTGCCATGGCAACTGGTCTTCTATCCACAGTAGATGAATCCGATTTTAGTGGCTTGTCTTATCATCCAAAGACAAGAGAAACCAAAGGAGTTTTTGAGGTATTAACTGAGGATATGGTATATTATATGATATCATTCTTCTGCATGGAGTTAAACTGCATGGAGTTTGCCATTTACCATTTGTATTTGCCTAAGAATATAAATTATTAGTTGTTGCAAATTTGGGGGGTCGGGAGGCAAACTTGGTCTCATTCTTGTCAAGTCATCTTTAATTACTAATTATATGGCCCCCTCGTTGTGCCTTCTTAAATTCAGCTGTCTTTTAGGTGGTCCTGAGTTTCATACAATCGTACATTGGGGAGCAGCCCCGTGATATCCTGTTAGGGGCTGCAGACGAGGTCCTCATCAGCATGAAACAAGGTCCTTCGAAGAAGGAACAGATGGAGGAGGTGAAGGAGCTATTAGGAGACGTCTCTGAGGAAAGGTTCATACCAGTTCAGTGTAAATATGGCACATGTTGTGGGCAGTTGGTAATAATCTTGGGCAGTTGGTAATAACATTATCCATCTGCTGGGTCCCAGAGCGTGCACTTTTTCTAATCTATTGCTGTCTTGACAATCAATTGCTTGGTATTTGGTGGTCTCCAGGGATGTTCGGGTTTCAATTACGAGTGTGACTTGTTACCTTTCAATCTTAGAAAACAATGAGCACAATGGCCGATGCTTTCAATAAACTGATCATATACCTTCAGGTTCACAGTGCTGGAGGGGTTGGTGGACAAGTTGACAGACTATGGCTCCAAAGCTGACAAGACAGAAGATGCTATAGATGAGATGTACGGAGTGGCTGTAGTGTTTGATGGGGACGAGGACAAGGAGGCTCAGCTGGATGAGGTCCAGGTAAGCTTCACTTGAGGTTGTTGTGAGTAGTAATACGTAGTGTGCTTGGTTTCGGAAGTGCATGATATTTCTTAGATATCGTACGCACTCATGTTCATTGTTCATGTTTTCACTGTTTATACTCTGTACAGCTAGTTTCTTAGGATAGGCTCTTCAGTTCTCCAGGTTAGAGTTTCATGATGGAGAATCACAATGTTTGAAGGCTTATTACTTTATTGACACACAAATAACCCACAATAGACAGCCCCCTATTACTTTACTGCTCTGTAAGCTTAGCAATGTTTCATTGACTCATTGAATACCCCGCCCCCAGGATGACAATGACCTGTCTGACGAGGAGCAGCCCATGTTGGATGCCCCTAACACTGCGGGGGCAGACGTTGCAGGACTCTCCTCTGTAGCCCCCGGGGAAGACACTGGGGAAGCTGTCAAACCTAGTGATGTGGATGCTTTCTGGTTGCAGAGGATCCTCAACAAACACTACAATGATGCGGATGTCTCGCAGGAGAGGGCATTATACAGCGATGTTTCAAATATAGGCCCCAATATATAGAGAACCTTTTGATTTGATGATCCTGGTTGGGCCAAGTTTTCAAATTTCACATAGTCTTATGATGTCTCCCTAACGCCTGACAATATCGCAGGAGAAAGCTGAGCGAGTGCTGAACATCCTCAAAACCACCACCGACGACAGGGAATGTGAGACAAAGCTCGTCTTGCTCCTCGGTTACGACCTCTTTAACGTTATCAAGTTAGTGCGTCAGAACAAGCAGCTGATCCTGTACTGTACGCTCCGAGCCCGAGCTGAAACGGAAACAGAGAGACACCAGATTGAGGAGGAAATGAGGGGTACTGCGGTGGGGGCAGCCATATTGGATGAGTTACTCGGGGACAACACCAATGTCAGCGTAAGTGCAGACTGCAGACATACCCTTGTGTAATGTGTGCACAGTACATACTGATGGATGATGTATTGATGTATTTATATAACTTGCAATGAAGCAAATGAATTCATAATGCTTACAGCTTACGCATAGGACATGGGTGGCTTTGATGTGATCGGAATTGATATGGTTCTAGTTTAATAGTGTAGCCGTTCCCAGTGGAATAAACACAAATTTATTGCAGGTAGTGAAAAGGTCCGCCAAGAAGGAAACTAAGGAGGAAGATATCGAGATGGAAGAGGATGTCTCTTCCTCATCCATAAAACCCAAAGCCATGCTCGATCTGAACGACCTGTCTTTTGAGCAGGGATCTCATTTGATGGCTAACAAGAAATGTCTCCTCCCAGACGGCAGTTTTAGAAAGCAAAAGAAGGGTTATGAGGAGATCCACGTGCCTGCTTACAAACCTAAACCTTTTGCGGAGGGGGAGAAGCTGGTTAAAATAGAAGACCTGCCCAGCTGGGCCCAGAAACCTTTCCGGAAGTTCTCGGCTTTGAATCGAATCCAGAGCAGGCTGAAAGATGCAGCCCTGGAGAGTGATGAGAATCTGCTGATCTGTGCCCCTACTGGTGCTGGTAAGACTAACATTGCCGTCTTGACGATGGTTAGGGAAATAGGCAAGCACATGAACACTGATGGTTCTATCAGGAAGGATGAGTTTAAGATCATCTACATCGCGCCCATGAGGTCTCTGGTACAGGAGATGGTGGGGAGCTTCAGCAAGAGTTTGGAGCCATACGGCATCAAGGTGTCGGAGTTGACAGGCGATCATAATCTTAGCAGGGAGCAAATCAATGAAACCCAGGTTGGAGCAGTAACTTTTGCTTTTCACTCGACATTTTATATTGGCCTTCGCTTAGGCCTATGCTAACTATTTTGCTAACTATTTTGCTAAAAATTTTGATTATCATTACCCATCTTTATTCGATAGGTAATGATAATTCATATGTCTATTTGTGTAAGTTATGTTGTATTCAATGGATCTTGCTTAATTATTTACTAGTTATTACGCCTCTGTTAAATCTGTACAGTGAAACTTAACCACACATAAATTTCAGATGAAATGGTGATCTGTGAACGATTCACAACTAAAGATAAACCATTTCGTACTCCAGAAATTGAAAATTTTCTCACATTTTCAAAGTAAGTATGCCCAGTTTAATGCCCAGTACTTCTTTCTTTAGGCTTACTCCTTTTAGTCAAAAGTATTTTAGTCAACAGTATTTTAGTCAATATTAATTTAGAATTAGTTCTTTTGTTATTCTTTCATATTTAATCAGTTATCAATTTTTGGGCATCTATTGAATTAAATCTCTGACATTTTCATATTCATTTTCTTCTAGGACCTAGGTTTGTCATTATATCATGAAGAGGAAGCACTAAACTGGGCATACTTTCTTGCTGGCGCCCTTAATCCTCCATCCTGACACCCATCCTTTCAGGTGATTGTCTGTACCCCTGAGAAGTGGGACATCGTAACTAGGAAAGCTGGTGAGAGAACCTACACTCAGTTGGTATCCCTGATCATTATTGATGAGATCCACTTGCTGCATGACGACAGAGGTCCTGTGCTGGAGTCTGTGGTAGCCAGGACCATCAGACAGATAGAGAGTACTCAGGAATTAGTGAGGCTAGTGGGGCTCTCAGCTACACTGCCTAACTACGAGGATGTGGCTGCTTTCCTGAGGGTGCACTTGGAGACAGGGCTGCACTACTTCGACAACAGTTTCAGACCTGTTCCTCTGGACCAGACGTTTATTGGGGTGACGGAGAAAAAAGCTGTGAAGAAATGGAAGCTTGTCAACGATACTCTGTATGAAAAAGTGATGGAAAACGCTGGTAAACACCAAGTTCTCGTTTTTGTCCATTCCAGAAAAGAAACTGCTAAAACTGCCAAAGCTCTGAGGGACATGGCTCTGGAGAATGACACAATTGGACAGTTCCTGAGGGAAGGTTCTGCAAGCACAGAGGTACTGAGAACTGAAGCTGAAGGATGCAAAAGTCCTGACCTTAGAGACCTGCTGCCTTATGGATTTGCTATACATCATGCTGGTCTAACTAGGATTGATCGTACTCTCGTTGAAGACTTGTTTGATGACCGCCACATTCAAGTCCTAATATCCACTTCAACCCTTGCTTGGGGTGTGAACCTGCCAGCTCACACAGTCATCATCAAAGGAACTCAGATCTACAGTCCTGACAAAGGCAAGTGGGTTGAACTAGGTGCTCTGGACATCCTCCAAATGTTTGGTCGAGCAGGCCGTCCACAGCACGACTCCAGAGGCCAGGGAGTGTTGATCACCAGCCACAACGAGCTACAGTATTATCTATCTCTTCTCAACCAGCAACTCCCTATAGAAAGCCAGTTCATTAAGAAGCTGGCAGATAACCTCAATGCAGAAATAGTGCTCGGAACCATACGAAATGCCAAGGAGGCGGTGCACTGGTTGGGCTACACTTACCTCTACATCAGAATGCTAAGGAACCCCACTCTGTATGGAATGACGGAAGACGTTCTCAAAGATGATCCCATGTTGGAACAACGTCGTGCAGATCTAATCCACACTGCTGCCGCTCTTCTAGATAAGAACAATCTAGTTAAATATGACAGAAGGTCTGGTAACTTGATGGTTACTGATCTAGGTAGGATTGCTAGTCATTACTACATCACCAATGACAGCATAGCGACATACAACGGCCTCCTGAAATCCACCCTTAGTCAGATAGAGTTGTTCAGAGTGTTCTCACTGAGCAGTGAGTTTAGAAATATAACCGTTCGAGAAGAGGAGAAGCTAGAGCTGGCTAAACTGATCGAAAGAGTCCCTATTCCCATCAAAGAAAGCATTGAAGAACCAAGTGGAAAGGTGAATGTTCTGTTACAAGCCCACATTTCTCAACTAAAACTGGATGGCTTTTCCCTGGCTACGGACATGGTTTACATAACCAGTTCAGCTAATCGGTTGATGAGAGCTATCTATGAGATAGTGCTGCACAGAGGGTGGGCACAGCTCGCTGAGCACACTCTCAACCTCTGCAAGATGATAGAGAAGAGGATGTGGCTCAGCATGACACCTCTCAGACAGTTCAAGAAGCTTCCTGACGAAGTCGTTAAGAAGATTGAGAAGAAATACTTCACATGGTCTAGATTCTATGACTTGTCCCCAGCTGAGTTAGGTGAACTCATCAGAATGCCAAAGCTCGGTAACAACATCCACAAACTTGTCCATATGTTCCCTAAGATGGAACTCTCTACCCACATTCAGCCCATCACACGGTCTACACTGAGAGTAGAACTCACCATAACTCCTGACTTTCAATGGGAGGAGAAAGTGCATGGCATGTCAGAAGCTTTCTGGATCATGGTGGAGGATTGTGACAATGAAATAGTTCTCCATAACGAATACTTCCTCCTCAAATCTAAGTATGTGGGAGAAGATCACATCGTTGAGTTCTTTGTTCCTGTCTTCGAGCCGCTGCCTCCACATTACTTTATAAGGATTGTATCGGACAAGTGGTTGCACTCTGAAACCCAACTACCAGTTTCCTTCCGGCACCTCATCCTTCCAGAAAAGAACCTCCCTCCCACTGAGTTACTAGATCTCCAGCCTCTTCCTGTGGGTGTTTTCAGAAATCCAGAATTTGAAAACTTGTACAAAGACAGTTTCTCTTATTTGAACCCAATCCAGACCCAAGTTTTCAATGCCCTGTATAACACAGACGAAAATACCTTTATTGGTGCACCTGTAGGCTCAGGCAAAACTCTTTGTGCTGAGATTGCGATTCTGAGGCTACTCTCAAATAAAGATGAAGCACGTTGTGTTTATGTGGCACCACTTCAGTACATAGTTGACCAGGTTTACAGTGATTGGAGCAACAAGTTCGGCACACAGTTAGACAAAAAGGTTGTTGTTCTGACAGGGGAAACCAGTGTGGATCTCAAACTTCTAGCAAAAGGTAACATAATCCTGAGTACTGCAGAGAAATGGGACATCCTATCAAGGAGGTGGAAGCAGAGGAAGAACGTTCAGAATGTGGACTTGTTCATTGTAGATGATGTGCATCTGATAGGGGGTGATGTGGGACCTATCCTCGAAGTAGTGTGCACTAGGATGCGTTACATGAGTGCCCAGATTGAGAAGAATATCAGGATAATCGCCCTGTCTTCCTCACTTGCCAATGCTAAAGATGTTGGGGAGTGGTTGGGGTGTTCCAGTAATGCCATCTTCAATTTCCACCCCAATGTCAGACCTGTTCCTCTCGAACTACACATCAATGGCTTCCACATCACCCACGCCCAGTCCCGGCTACTCTGTATGATGAAGCCAGTCTACAACTCCATCTGCAAACACTCCCCCACCAAACCTGTCATAGTGTACGTCCCCTCCCGTAAACAGGCCCGACTTACTGCCATTGATGTCCTGACCTTCGCGGCAGCTGAAGGCAGTCCTAAGAAGTTCCTGCACTGTTCAGACGATGACTTGCGGCCCTATCTGGAGCAGCTCACAGACAAGACGCTGTGTGAGACCCTGTCCCACGGGGTGGCTTACACCCACGAGGGCCTGCCTGAAGCAGAACGGAACATAGTGGACAAGTTGTTTGACATTGGGGCAGTTCAGGTGATGGTCAGCACTAGACAGTTAGCATGGGGCAGTCCAATATCCGCTCACTTGGTAGTTATCATGGACACTCAGTACTACGATGGTAAAGAGCACCGGTATGTCGACTACCCCATCACAGACATGTTGCAAATGGTGGGCCGGGCTAACCGACCTCTCCACGACCAGAACGGTGTGTGTGTGGTCATGTGTCAGGGATCTAAGAAGGAGTTCTTTAGGAAGTTCCTGTACGAACCTCTGCCTGTGGAGTCCCATCTTGATCACGTGTTACATGATCATTTCAACGCTGAGGTGGTCACCAAGACGGTGGAAAACAAACAGGATGCTGTGGATTATCTGACTTGGACCTTCCTCTACAGGAGACTCACTCAGAACCCTAACTACTACAACCTCCAGGTACAGCATAGAATGGCTGAAACGCTCATGAAATATAAGTGTAATTTATAAATAATAACTTAATTAGCAGTTCTTCCTCATGATCAGTAGTCTTTACCGGATACAATTCAATCCCACCATTTTAAGGCTCAGTGTCAGATGGAGAAGAATCTTTAATTCTTAATCCTCTATTTGCCTTACTATTTGAAGGCGGATATAATTCGCAATAGACAGTCGAGAATCTAAATTCCTCCCCCTGCGAACTTATTGAAGTTGGTTTAATCTAATTCCTGAAATCGCAGGGTTCCTCACATCGTCACCTGTCGGACCACTTGTCCGACTTGGTGGAGAACACGCTGAATGATCTGGAACAGTCCATGTGTCTGGCAGTGGAGGACGATATGGACACCACGCCCCTCAACTTGGGCATGATTGCAGCCTACTACTACATCAACTACACAACCATCGAGCTCTTCTCTCTATCCCTCACCACCAAAACCAAGATGAAGGGTAAGTGGTTTTCAGAGATATTTAACAGTTCGTGATACTGCAGAGGTTTTACAGTTCAAGATACAAAACGTTTTTTTATACTTTTGATAAGCTGAGCAGTATGCAATGTACATCAATTTCATGCTAATCGTATGATTGTCATTTATGTCGTTCCTAACTTGTTATCTCAAGTTATCCATTATCACCCACCTCAGGCATTATCGAGATAATATCTGCTGCTGCTGAGTACAGTTCCCTGGCCGTGCGACACCACGAGGAGAATGTTCTAAAGCAACTCTCCAACAGAATACCCCAGAAACTCCCGGAGGGGCACAAGTTCAACGACCCGCATTGTAAAGCTAACCTCCTGCTCCAGTCACACCTCTCTAGGATCATTCTGCCCACTGAGCTACAGAGTGATAAGGATGAGATACTCAAGAGGACTGTCAGACTCATTCAGGTACGTGTGTGGGGGTGTGTTTCTTTGTCTGTCAATTCTTATTACTTTTATAAAAGTAATAAAAATTGACAGAAGGGACTGTTTGTAATCCTCTTGGTAGTGTAAGCCCTAGTGTACGGAAAATCAGCCCTTCAAATAGACCTCTAATCAGTGGGTGGTGACTAATACATTCGGTTATCCTCCACCCTATCCCCTCCGCCCTCACTCCCCTCAGACTAAGATCCCTCATCCCCTCAGGCGTGTGTTGACGTGTTGTCAAGCAGTGGATGGCTGGCTCCAGCTCTAGCCGCCATGGAGCTCTCTCAGATGTGCACCCAGGCCATGTGGAAGCGAGACAGTTACCTCAAACAGCTCCCTCACTTTACTGACGAAATGATAAAACGGTGAGCGAATCTTACGCCACAAAATGATGTGTTATCATCGCCTTACTCAAAATATTGAACATTAAATCATCTTCCTTGCATTTTTCTTAGGACTCTTGGCTGATGGCGGTTGAATACCCCTAATTCGCCATTATAAAACTCCCATCATCTCTGAAGATGGCTGGTTCGCTGACTCCCCCACCCCAACCCCCTCTCCTTTAGGTGTGAAGAGAAGAACGTGGAGAGTGTGTTTGACATAATGGACCTGGAGGACTTAGAGAGAACGAGCTGCTCCAACTACCTGACGCTAAGATGCAGGTTTGTACACGCAGCATTTGCTAGTCAGTACGTGATTCCTGGTGCATGGTTGATGAGACGTCTAAGTTACTAAATTATACAGAAGTATGTCATTTATCATCATGTGTGCCCGTCACTTTGACACTGTACTGATTAAATTTTGAGACCTAACACGGAAGAAATTTAAAGGTACTACCATTGCTCACCATTGCTTACCACCATTGCTCACCAACAAGACAAAGTGAACTCTTTCTCTCTCGTTTACCCCAAAACCCCCTCAGGACTTAGCGCGTTACTGCAACAGATACCCCAACATTGAGTTGACCTACAAGATCCTGGACAAGGATAACATCCGATCCGGGGGCCCTGTGACCGTGACAGTCGACCTGGAAAGAGAAGACGAGGTGGTAGGTCACGTGATCGCTCCCTTCTTCCCTACCAAACGCGAGGAAGGTTGGTGGATCGTTATCGGAGACACTAAGACTAACACCCTCACTTCCATCAAGCGTATCACGCTGTATCAGAAAGCTAGTGTCAAGCTGGAGTTCATGGCACCCGAGCCTGGCGTCCACGACTACGTGTTGTTCTTCATGTGTGACTCGTACATGGGCTGTGATCAGGAGTACACGTTCAAACTGGGCGTGGGGGAGGGAGGGGTGTCGTCAGAGAGTAGCAGTGATGAGGATTGAGGATCAGGAGTACACGTTCAAACTGGGCCTGGGGGAGGGAGGGAGGGGTGTCGTCAGAATGTAGCAGTGATGAGGATTGAGGATCAGGAGTACACGCTAAAACTGGGCGTGGGGGAGGGAGGGGTGTCGTCAGAATGTAGCAGTGATGAGGATTGAGGATCAGGAGTACACGTTCAAACTGGGCGTGGGGGAGGGAGGGGTGTCGTCAGAATGTAGCAGTGATGAGGATTGAGGATCAGGAGTACACGTTCAAACTGGGCGTGGGGGAGGGAGGGGTGTCGTCAGAGAGTAGCAGTGATGAGGATTGAGGATCAGGAGTACACGTTCAAACTGGGCCTGGGGGAGGAAGGGGTGTCGTCAGAGAGTAGCAGTGATGAGGATTGAGGATCAGGAGTACACGTTCAAACTGGGCCTGGGGGAGGAAGGGGTGTCGTCAGAGAGTAGCAGTGATGAGGATTGAGGATCAGGAGTACACGTTCAAACTGGGTGTGGGGGAGGAAGGGGTGTCGTCAGAGAGTAGCAGTGATGAGGATTGAGGATCAGGAGTACTCGTTCAAACTGGGCGTGGGGGAGGGAGGGGTGTCGTCAGAGAGTAGCAGTGATGAGGATTGAGGATCAGGAGTACACGTTCAAACTGGGCGTGGGGGAGGGAGGGGTGTCGTCAGAGAGTAGCAGTGATGAGGATTGAGGATCAGGAGTACACGTTCAAACTGGGAGTGGGGGAGGGAGGGGTGTCGTCAGAATGTAGCAGTGAGGTCTAAGAAAGGATTGAGGGAAGATAAACAATTTCATCTAGAAGGCATCTGATAAGGACCCAATGATGTTTTTGAACATTTTATATCAATTATCAACGGATAGATCCTGACATTGTTCAATTATAATGATAATATTTGAACCCTTATTAACGAATCTAAAAGTAGAATGTAGATATTCTGCTAATTTGACTGTTTCTGACATTATGATGCTCTTGCTCTACTCTATCTAAGACTGATGTATTCCATCCTTGATAACTGCTGATAAACTTTGCAGCTCTAAAACTAACAATTATTAAATGCTGATGTCCGCTGTATTTTATTTCTATGTCGCTGAATATTTTTGGAGAAAATGGAAAGAATCTGTAACGGAGCGTTTTTTCCACCGTTTTACATGATAGTATTGACTTTTTCTTTGATGAGAGTTGGACAAAGCAGCATACCAGAATACACATGCCAATTGTATCATTTATTGTGTATGTATATTGTATTTCTTTTATGTACTTAAATATCTTATTGAATTTGAAATCACAAAATATCTTCGTGTTTAATTTTTGCTACGCTGATCGTTGAATTTTGATATTTATTCGCTGAAGAAGTCAAAATATCTGTTGACAATATACTTCTCAAATCACAACTCAGTTTACAAGAAATTACATCGTTGTCATTGTATATCTTAGATGTTTATTTCTATTCGCCATGCGTGAATTATAAGCAAAAGTATGACATGATTCTTCGTTATGTAGCAAGAATTTCAAGAATCCCAAGCTCGGCTGAGGAAAGAGACCACCTCTAATCATGGTCTGAGTTTCGTGCATCCTTATCCCACTTTTCCTTTGGATCTATGCTAAGTTCATTCAGCCTCTCATTAACAGAATACGGGGAATTGCTCCAGTTGAGAAGGACCCAAATGAGGCTGAGAAACCTAACGAATTTCCAATAGAAGAGGTGTGTAGAAGCTACATTTATGTTATGTCTAAGAGGTCCTCATTTTCATGCGTCATTTCCTTGTTACCGAGTACCCATGAATAAAATGGTTTCTTTAAATGCATGACTTGAACCGACCAAATCATTTTAACAGAACTTAGCAACAAAAATTTGGACGTCTGAATATGGGCCAATATTTTCAACAGCAATCAAGCTCAAGTCTGCGAGATGATGTGAAATTTTAACGAATGCTTTGTTTTACAGGAAGGAGATAAGGTGAAGACTCAGTGAGGAATTCCAGGAAACTGTAAATGATGGCCGTTCTCGAAAGTCTTCGACAGAGGCGTGCTTGATGTTAGTTCTGTGGAGTTTCTTTCTAATTTAGTTTCAGATAAACTTTTGACATAAATACTGCATGAAGTAAAAATTAGATTTTTGAATATAATTGTTCATTTTTGATAATTTGATTGTTATGAGATGTTAAGCTGAATAAGATAAAAGGACAAAGAATAGATTTCTTCAAAATGCAACGCGTTTTAACATTATCGATGAAAACATCTTTTTGTACTAGCAAAATTTTACCTTTTTCTGCTGTAAGTCGCGAGTGCGCAGCAAAACTTTAGATAAATTTCGCGCTCACATCTCGTCATAATGATGTCGTGTAGAATTTAGGAATTTTATTGGTGGTTTAATTCTGTAACTTTCAACGAATTTATGGTTCATTCATACTGATTACTGAAAAAATGGATTCGAGTGGTGAGAAAACTTCTGTATAAATGAACAGTCGTGCGACAAGCTTTATGAAGGAGCAGCTCTTGCATCATGGTATAGAATTGGGCGGGTCTCCACACCATACGTTACTCGTCGTGTAAGATTTTATTTCTCCAGTGAAATTGGTCCCATGCCAACTATTCGACTTTCCACTGAGTATGGGTCGAAATATAATCGTGAATTATGGGACAGAGCGACTAGATCGAATTACTTTCAGTTGGTTGACGATCGCCGGAAGCGTATGTTGAGAGCAAGCTGTCATGCACCGATCCATTGGGAGCATGAACAGGAGTTCGAAGACATTAAAATCATCACTCCTGATCCGGTTGAAGAGCATGTCCCAACACTTTCCGAAGTAAGACGTCGCCATGAGCAGAGGATGAAATCTGGTGGAGCTTCCATCAAAAGTAAGCTTTCTCCCACACCACCGAAACCGGTGAAATCTGCTTGGACTGACCAAACATCCAGGGTAACTAGCCCTGCCTCAGATTTCGAGCATTTGGAATGGAATTCAACAACTGAAGGAAATCATGATAACGTTTTGAAACGAACAACCGAGCAGAGGAGCCCCACGCCTGCACAGGAGACCCGCAAGAAGCTCAAAACGCCGTTTTCATGTGGTAGTCAACGACAGACCCCACTACGACGCCCATCGTCAGCTCCTTCGACTCATTTGTCAAGATCCTCGAAAGATACACTTCGTTCTGGAGATCGTGTTAGTGAGCGATGTGTCAGAACGAGTCATTCTAGACCTCATTCGGCAGCCAGTTCTAGAGTGAGTTTAGATTACCAAAAAACACACGGTAGCACAACATCACAATCCGTCAGGAATGCTACAGTGCCATTTGCTGCACCATATCGAGATACACGAAGAGATGATCATCGGACTGTCAAAGATATACCGAGAATTTTCGAACGGAACCAGCTCTCAAAACAGAAACTTCCCGAGAAGTTACCTGATGATAGCTGGAAAGGCCATAAGAATATGATCCATGGCATAGAAATGTCAAACTTACCCAAGGACATGTCGTCTTGGATAACAGAATACCAAGGTAATTTTAAAGTGTTACAACCATTTTAGGCGCCCATGCTGTATGCATTTGATATTTATCAGCATTTGAAACGTTCAGCGATTTGAGAGTTTTGAGACGCGTCTCCTCAGTCCGGTACTGGGAGCCGATGACTTTAGTTTGCTAAGCTTCTATTTCAGTTATTTTGCCCCACTATAATATGTGTATGAAATGTAAATTTTACACAGCAAAATATTGTCATTAAAATAAAGTTAAATTGTTGTACTGTACGTCAAATTAGATGTTTCAATCATTCTAACAATAAAATTGGCTCGTGACTGATCAGAGTACAGCACTTCTTTACTGTGGCTTGTACGAGATGTACATCGTACAAAGGGTGCAATATTTCATGAGGGTCCAAACCACAGGCGTGTTTTAGTTATAAGGGATTGTTCGCAATTTTTGCCCGATTTTAACCCATCCCCCTCGTAGTCAAGTTGAATTGCATTTGTAATTTTAAATCATTCAGAAACCCCCGCCCTCTATAGGTGATCACGTAACATGTGAACGATCCCTAAGGGGGGTACCAAACCCAGCCAAAAAGTTGGTCCACCGGGATACCTTTTGGGTCAACCATTATCTCAGAAACGTGTTTTCCAAATAATTGGTCAGTCTCCCATATAAACGGGAGCCTTCATTATCTATGACAATGACGTCACTCAGAAAAATATAATTAAGCGCATCTAGCGCTTTAAGCAGTAAGTTTAGGGTTCTGGTTAGGGTCAGGATTCGTTAGGTTTAGGATAAGGATTAAGGGAGGGTTTTGGTTAGGGCAATGGTTAGGTTTAGGATACAGAAAAATGACGTTTAGATCTGTGACGTCACTCAGAGCCGTTTACATGGGGGACATACCAAAAAATATGTGTTGAGCCCCCCCCCCCCCTTCACCCTTAATCCTTACCCTAACAAATCCTGACCCCAACTCTTAAAGCGCTTTAATGTGTTTTTCTGAGTGACGTCATTATCAATATCATAGATAATAAAGAGCCCAGAGTTATATGGGACACTAGCCAAAAAAGTGATGACGTAATATGTGGCGGCTCCTTAACTGAATTGCGTCACCTATGCGGGCCGGGTAACCTATTATCGATTTGTCAGGCGTTGCCTGCACCCTTCTAAAGCCCGCATAGGTGTGTGTACGCGCCGCGCGCTTTCCTGTGCTGGGGAAGCGCGCCGCGCAAGTCAAACAGGGATATACAAGCCTTCCTAAGCCCGCATCGTGGGTGCAGAAAGCAAGAAATTGCTCATAACTCTCCATACACAACTCCACAACATCTTAGCAAATATCGTAATTTAAACGTTATTCCTGTGTCATAGACTGTAGACCTTACCATGCTTAACTCAAATATTTCATTTTGAAAATTTCAAATAAGCAGAAAAAGTCATTACACTGATTGAAAATATTGATTTTTTTACGCGAAAGTGAATGTTGCCATGTTGATCTTCGACAAGATCTTCTTGGAATGTATACAGTGGCCGAGCAGGCTCACTTTTTTTTACATAAAAAATTTTACATAAAAATTTTTATGTAAAAATTTTTGAGCCTTTTCGTCCACTGCAGTGGCCGAGAAGGATCACTTTATTTCACATAAAAAAATGATCCTCCTCGCTTCCATAGATCTAATTTCAGCATAATGGCCATTGGCCACGTCGTTTGCACCTGCTGTGGCCGAGCGCGCGCGTTAGGCGGCCGCGCAGATGGAATTCTGACAAATTATTTGAGTCGATTTTTTTTTATTTTTTGCCTTGAGCAGTAATTATTCAAATTAATTCGATGAAAAGGCCGTAGAATTATTTTTATAATGAACCATGGGCACGTGTTTTGAAATAAATGTTTCTGTTGAATCAATGATCTTAAATGTCAGTATGAAATCAAAATATCCTATAAATCATTTTAATTATTCATTTCTATGAATTTATTTAAAATAAAAAGAATTCTTTCTTCAAGACATCAATTTCTATGAATAGAAGTATTCTGCAATGGATAGAGCTTCATGGTACTTTTGTTAGCTGTAGGCTTGGCTTTTTTCCTAATGTTAATTTTCTATACTTAATGTGGTCTGGAAGATCCAGTTTAATGCCTAGTGAATCATAGAAACAGTCGTGTGAAATTTGTTGATGTAATATCAAAAGTGTTTATTTTATTTTATTTTGGATACTTTGGTTAATTGGGCTAGCCATTTGAATGCTTTTGATGCTATAAATCAAATTATTTTATGTTGTTAATTGATTCATGAATTATGAATAATATCTTATGAATTATCTTATGAATTATGTTTTATAAAAGGATTGGGGCTATATCTGTGACAAATGTAAACTGTTTCTATGCTTGTACATTGATGTTTTAAAGAAATTCTTTATTTTATGGATTTTTCTCTACTAAATTGGTAACTGCTGCTTCTCCAACATAGCCCTTTAGCCACAAAAGTCATGCCACAATAATGCAATGTCCCAGAAAATATATAGACCATTCAAGACTCTTTCATCCACATGACATAGTGAAACCACTGTTTGTGGCATAAAAAATTAACCCTTTCTTAAATGCAAGCTAGCTTCCTTATTTGGACATGAACAAATTTAAATTAACAACAATTCATGCTCTGCACCAAAGGCAGCATTACTCAAAAACTCCCTGAGAAGCTCTTATAGTTACAATTGAAAGTTGTTATTTCATTTTCTTCTTTGTAGAACAAATACAGTCATCTTTGTAGTCAAGCCACAGAACTCTCCAACATTTTAAAAGTTTAATGGTTGTTCAGTTGTTATAACTCGTGTAATACATGTCCAGATTTGCCTGCTCCTGTCTACTGGTGCCTCCTTGAACTGCAGAAGAAGGTTCCCTGATATGATGTGAGCTACAAATTACCTACCGCTTGCAGCTGCAGACTTCTTGCAGTTGAATACAATACCTACAATGCAACAGGTTAACTATAATAATCATGAAGTAACATTTCGAGATAAGAAACTGGAAAGATTTAAGATTAATTTATTGTAACTATAAGGTTGATGGTCATTAATTTGTTAAAACTCATGTAATTGTAATACCTGTCCAGGTTTGTCTACTCCTGTCTCCTGCTTTCAGTGAACTGCTGAAGTACCTATCACATGCAGACCTTTTCAACACAATGCAATCTAACAGGTAAACAGTGCTAGATTTCATAAATATGCTTGAATGTTGAAATAAGGGACTTGATGGGGTTGGCAAATATAGGAGCCCCAAATAAACGCAATTTTGACCTCAAATGCCCATGTTCCTTCATATATCGGGTTATTCGAAGGTGTGGACTCCATCATATATGATGGAGTCCACTATACTACCATACTGTGTGAGGGGTATGATTGGAGTTAAACCCATGTCAAGGAGGCAAAAAAGCCCATGTATCTCAAAATTGATACATGGGCTACCCCTACTACCAGCACCATAGAATGGACAGATATTAAATAATACAGTAATCACATTGCCATTTCAGTGTATGAGTAGAAGGTTGACGGTTGTCAATAACTTGTTCAAACTCATGTAATTGAAAAACGTGTCCAGGTTTGCCTACTCCTGTCTACTCATAGACCTGAACTGCTGAAGAAGGTTCCCTGATCCGATACATGCTACTGAGCACTGCCCCACACCTGCTGACCTGCAGACCTTTTCGATGCAATATAATCCAACAGGTAAACTATGATAATCATTAGCAGGTGGGGATCAGAAACTGGAAAAATTTAATTGAATTCTGAATGGTCTGATATTGATTAATAATCATTGATGGTTAATTACTGTAGTTGTGAAAACTCATCTATCATACGTTTTCAGGATTGACTGCTCCTGCTGATGCTTCTTTGGTCGGTGCTTATCCTGGTACTTCCTTGAACTTTTGATGAAGATAATTCTCTGATCCGATAGGAGCTTCTGCCTTGCACCTGCTGACTTTCCAATACTGCAAGCAGCACAAAATAGCACCTTGGAATCGAAAAATTGGTAGAATTCCATTGATGGACCTCAGAATGGACAGATATCAATTAATCACAATAATATTCTATTCCATCGTATAAGCATATGATTAGGTAGATGGTGTACGTTTTGATACATGTGTCTTCGTGCATTTGATTTTGAGCACTTGCATCACCGACTTTCGCTCGAACGACCGTAAATAATTGAGGGAAGCAATTAATTTAAAGAAAACAGGCTATAGGGACCGTTCACATATTACGTAATCATTTTTTGGGCATTTTCCCCTTCTCCCCTCTCCATAATCAAACGTTGTCTCGGCCAACCCCCCCCCCTCTTTTGGCAAATATTACGTAATCACGGCACGACCCCCCCCCCTCCAGAAAGCTGAAACAAAGTTCTTTACTTTAGCATGTTATAATTGCATTGAAAACATACTTCTTCAGATGTGCTTTTTCAGACAATATTGATGATGTGCAAAACTTGATTGACTTAGAATTTTAATTTTTCTGGAGGGCAAAAGGCAAGATTTTTTGTTGATATACAGGAACTACTAGATTTAATGTTTTATGTTACCATAATGCTCATTTGTGATTAAATGTTCTTGAAAAGGATCCAAAAGGATGTGAAACGTCACTCAACAGTTACCGCTTAGATGCCTAGAGAATTGAGTTTCTTAATTATGGTTAAGCGGGTTAAAAATGTGTGCTTTATTATTATAATTGATAATCATTTTAATGATTTATGTTCAGCGAAACTGAAAACCTAACGAACACAGTTTGGCTAGTATTGAAATATAATTAGAACTATAGAAATATTGGAAATTGCCTTTTTTACACTTTTAGCCCACTTAACGAAGAAAAATCTTATATTCATTCGTCCACGCAAAAATCTTGAAAATATGTTTTATCCTACAGTCTACAGAAACTACTTTTTGGCCCAAATTTATGAAAATAGGAGGGTGAAAATTTCATATTCAGTCTATCAGTTTTTTTTCAAGATTTGAGATCTTGGACATTGAAATGCAATTTTTATCGAATGATGGTCAAATCTTTTGGATAAGGAGCAGTTTTTGTCATGAAACTTAGAGGTCATGAAACTAAGAGGTATACCTTATCGGGCATTATTAACACGGACATTAAAATCACGCAGCTAAGCACATCAGCGTGAATATTAATGTCCGTGAAAATTTTGTCCGTGATACTATTGTCCGTAATTTTCAGGTCCGTGAAAATTAAGTCCGGTATTTCCTCTTAAAATTTCTAGGGTAGAGAAGCAAAATTTCTGACTTTATCTCTTTAAACGCAATAACAAAATTTTAAAGGAAATTATGCTTCTTTTTATGCTTAGAACCTGCTATATGGAAATTTATCATATTAATTAACGAAATATATTGAAAAAATCTTGAAATCAAGTATTCAAATCGTTGTGAAAATGGAAAAAATCGAACCGAAAATTTCGAGATTTTCTTGAATTTCGAAGTGGCAGGATCGAGCGTGAATATTAATGTCCGTAAAATTTTGATAAATATGTCCCCTCGGCTGATTACGTAATATGTGAATGATCCCATATTCATATTCATGCCATTCCACAAACCTGAGATGAAACTCACATGTAGCCATATAATAAGCGGTTACATGTCGAAGTGGTGACCGTATACCGCAACTTACATGGTCGAGGCGACAGCCGAGACTGTGTAAGTTGGATAATGGACGAGGCGTGCCGAGTTCATTATCGTAGGTATACGGTCACAGCTGAGATCATGGAACCGGATTATACCCCGACCGGAAACAGCTGGGACCTACTATTATCCGACCAAACAACAGTATTTCTTCCGACTCGGGTCTGACGACCCTCGTCTGGATTCAACGCTTAAGTAGATTTTTGAGTGCTCCTTTATAAAATCAAATTTCATTTAAACCTATTTTGCACTGTAATTCAGTGGAGACCGTATAACCAAACTTACACGGTCACTAGGGTGATCCACCAGCCCTCATATCTTCAGAAAAAATAATAATAGTGACCAAAGTATGAGGTTCCATGAAAAAATCACTCCTGTGAAATTTCAGATCAATTGCTCAATTTCTTAGCCTGCCGCGCACTTTTTTGTTTCCGAAGGCACCGCATTTGTAACTCAGCTCAGGAAGGACCTAGAGACACAATACCAACGATTTTCTGGGGTAGCATCCTACGCTTAGTGGGGGTAGAACACCTCAGAAACGCCCCAAAGCACTTCCTTCAATGATTTTGTTGTACTCTATTTTGGGCGTTTATCGTGGTATGAAATACAAAGAGCTATCTGAGCAGGGTATTCTGATGACAGGAATTTTCTGCTTCCAACATCTCGAGGTTATGAATAATGATAACAATAGTGGTACTACCATAGTTCGTGGTAATATAAGAATGAAGCTAAATTTTGATTGCAAGAGGAGCAGTTATCATAGATAAGAATCATCTCTCTCATGAAGAATGGAAATTATTGGATGCATTCTCCCTTGAGAACTGGTTGCAGAGCCAGGATCGTCTCAATGGGGTAACAGCTGATAACTTATATTCTAGATCTAAAACTGTTCAGTTACTCCTTGCAAAAACAGGAGAATTGATGAAGAAGCTGTGACAACCTGACTATAAATTGTTGCTGATTGAATGCTGGACTCAGGTTTGATTCTTATGACAAGGTCTTACTCTCATTCCTCACTGAGATGAACAGGCATATCCCCCAGACACTCAGGTCTCAGACAATGCTCTTTTAGCGAGACCTTGTGCACCACAAGTCGTGATGATTGAATCCTTTTCCACTTAAATCACCAATTAGTGCCCAGGGACTCCTCCTTGTGTCTCTCTGGAACAAAAACCGAATGAACAGCTATCAATTATGTAATTCCCGAATCAAGGATGTAGGTTTCACTTTGAGTTCATTTCTTACTTCTGCAAGCAGTTATTCACCTTCCAGTCATCCAGCACCCAATGCCTCTTTCTAGGCACACTTCAAGCTTGAGGCCAGAAGGCAGGACAATAAAGAAGAGTTGACGGTGACCTTTATGACAGGAAGCTGACTAAGAGGTGATGGTGAACTTTATAACAGGAAGCTAAGAAGAGGTGATGGTGAATTCTATCAAGGAAAAGGTTATTGATGAAAGATGATCTGTCATCCATAGTTGACTCAAAGGTGCCATCATAGTCCAATATTATGATGATTTGTAAATGTTCCCACAGGGAGGATCCTTTGCCATGTACATTGTTCAGCAAAGCTGGTCCTAGAGCATGAAGCACAAATTACTAAATTACACTACATGAAGAACTAATTCTCTAATTAGGTAGAGATTTACATGGTTCAAGAGGAGAATGAGGATGAATGTTTAGGGGTCTTTTTGTTCATCTCAGGAAGCATCAGCTGAGGGCTCCTTGGTCCTATGGTCAGTTGCCGTGCAGCTTTAGCCAATTCATCATAAATTCTCCTGCTTACATACTTACATACAGGAAGTGATTCCCAGGGTCACTTCAGGCAACAACCTTGGACTTGGAGTGCTCTTGAACACAGGTTATCAGCTGTTTCTCCAAGGTAGTGACCTGGCTCTGCAAACAGCTCTGAAGAGAGAAGCATCTAATTTTGTTTCTATAGTTTTCATTCCTCTGCAAATGAGAAATGTTTCTTTGGCCACTACTCCACTGGGAATCGAAATGAGCTCCTTTCATCTTTCCATGGATCAGAGTGATGTTGGTGCTCATGAAAATGGAAGCAGAAAATTCCTGTCATCAGAATACCCTGCTCAGATAGCTCTTTTTATTATGGTCATACCCGATGGCGAAAAATTTTTAAAATAGTGTACAACAAAATCATTGAAGGAAGTGCTTTGGGGCGTATCTTAGGTGTTCTACCCCACTAAGCGTAGGATGCTACCCCAGAAAATCGTTGGTCTTGTGTCTCTAGGACCTTCCTGAGCTGAGTTACAAAAGGAATTTTGGAAACAAAAAAAACTTTAAGCGGCAGGCTAAAAAATTGAGCAATCGATCTGAAATTTTACAGGAGTGATTTTTTCATGGAACCTCATACTTTAGTCACTATTATAATTTATTTTGCCAAAATTTTAATTTTTAGGGGGCTGGTGGATCACCCTAACGGTCACTAAAACAAGCTTAGGAGGGGTATTATGAATACTTGGAGCCATATTAAGCATATTCCATATCTAAATTATATTATGATTACATAATGCACATTTGAATAATCTTTTTACCAGGAAGCAACTCGGCAGATTTTTGGTTAATTTTGCCGTTTTATATCGGGCGATTAACAAACGAATTGGATATCGAAAATTATCACACGAGGCGTCAGCCGAGTTTGACAATTTTCGATATCACACGATCCATGAGTTTGTTAATTGTATTATTACTCGACAAAACAGTTCTCCCTCCCACTCGGGTCTGACGACCCTCTTCTGAATTCAACGTTTTTATAGATTTTCGAGTGCTCCTTCATAAAATCAACAATTTATTTAACGATATTCTGCTCTATTATTCCGCCACTTTGCAGTAGTTCTACAAAGGAGTGATATATCGATAATTATTACACTGGAGTTTGAGCCACGGGAGAGAATAATCGATTTTAAAACTTTCTGTTCTTTTTCAAAGGTTAAAGTGTAATTTTTTGAATCTGAAATGATTTAACCTTGGAAACTGACCAAATTTACTGAAAGAACTAAGTTAGGAATTTTAATTTGGAGCCCGGTTAATCATACATCAGAGGGGTGATATTTATGATTGACATGGTTTTCGATAATCTTTTGATTTTCCTCTACTTTGCGACAAAATAGTAATTTAAATATGCTAACTAAACTGAGGGTAACTGAGGAGTGTGACGGGCTTTCTTAGGAGTGCGACTGGCATTGACTTTCTTAGGAGTTTGATAGGCTTACTTACGGGTAACACACCCCTCTCAACTCATAACATACCCCTATCTCATCGTAACCCACCCCTCTCCACTCATATTATACCTCTATCCACTCATATAACACCCTTCTCAACTCATAACGCACCCCTCTCAACTCATAACAACCCCCCCCCTCAACTCATAACGCACCCCTCTCAACTCATAACAACCCCCCCCTCAACTCATAACACACTCCTCTCCACTCATAACACACCCCTCTCCACTCGTAACACACCTCCGCCACTCATATTATACCTCTCTCCACTCATAACACACCTCTCTCAACTCATAACAGACCCCTGTCAACTTAAAGCACACCCCTCTCCACTCATAACAAACACCTGAACAAACCTCCCGTACCTCAGAAATCAGAGAAACCCACTACAGACTCTTCAAGCGACCTTTTCTTTAACGTTTCGAGCATTTCCCTTTAAATTTTTAAGCAATATCACAACTTTTTCGACCTTTTCCCAATTTTAAGGGAATCCCTCATTTCTGCACTAACAGTTTATTTGTTATTATAAACGCAAGATAAAAATTTCTAAAATATATATAATATCACCTCTATATCTGGTGGAAGCAGGGATGGAGCACAATGTAATCTGTATCCCCAGTCTGGGGATCAAAATAAAGATAACACAGACTTGTGGTCCATTTTATGATTTTTTTTGTTATGTTTCATATCTTTTGCTGCCGTGTTTGATGTGTCAGAGTTTATTTCTTGAGTTTTAAGTTAGGGTTTTAAGATTGGTATAGATATTAAATATACATGCATATTGGCGCCATTCCCATTGCTCGATGTACTTTACACTATACTCCCGCTTAAGCATGTTGTGATCATTGGCCTCTGTATTTATTTGTTACCTTACGAGACATATTTTAAAGGTACGAAATTTGGGGATTTTTCGAAAAAATCCCCATATTTTCGTTCCCCCAAAATTTCGATCCTCAAAATTATTTCCCCCAAATTAGTTAATTGCGGGTTTGTGATTTGACTAACAGTGCATAAAATATTGAATTCCCAGACAAATTTCAATGATTATATCAGTGCAGAAGGGTTCAAAATATCAAAAATACAGTTATTCCAAATAAAACCTTCTACAATCGACTCGATGAAAGGGATCTTGTACTGGAAATTCTAATGCATCGATCACCTCAGTGATAATGGTCTTTCTGAAGTTCGGATTTATTGCCAAAGGTTACTTTAATTTTTCGAATTTGAAAAAAGGCGAAATCCCCTAATTTAATTTGGGGAACGAAATTTGGGGATTTTTGAAAAAAATCCCCATATTTTCGAACCCCCAAAATTTCGATCCCTGGAATTATTGTCCAATGTTATTTTATCTTGTAAGGTACATAATACCATGGCGCTATGATTAGGCATTTATGCTACATTGACTTTTTATGAATTAACGAATGGCGAAGGGAGTGTCAACTTTTTCAACCTCTTCGATCATGATATAAAGAAATAATGTATGATGTGCATATAATTCTTGAAACGATGATTCATATGAAACACTGATTCGTATGAAAGGTTTTTATAGCGTTTGCTTTCATTTTTTTGTATGGCAGGGTATTGATACAGTAAATGCTCACATGGGTATAAGGCGCCCGTAACGTTCGTCGGTCGATCGAATGGAATTGGTCGATCGATTAACTCCATTTGAACGAATGATGTGTTTACTGGTCCCTTATGTCTTGAATCGTGCTTAAATGAGCAATATTTAGTTGTTTCCCTACTAGCTCAAAGATTTTCTATTTAAAACACATCATTCGATCAAATGAAGTCGATCGATCGACCAGTTCCATTCGATCGACCACTGTTCTATGCATGCGCCTTAGAATAACCATCGTAATTGCACTCGCAAGCTCGTGCAATGACTTCAATTAATGCACTCGCAAGCTGGTGCATTTATTGCATGAATCCCACAAGCAAGGTCGTGCATTTACTGCATGGATCCCACTCGCAAGTGTGCATTTACCGTATATTACATGATTCCTAAATTTTCACGCCCGTGAAAATGCCAGTTATATTCTCCTTTTAACTGCCTAGTAGGAGTTATTTGAACGGAAGTGGTGATAAGAATTTTGAAATATATACTCATTGTATCTATAATGATTGTGAAATATAATTGGACAATTAATGAACTAAATATATGAAGTGCATTATTTTGTCTCTTCAAATTTGTTACTGAACTTCTTTCATTTCAAATTAGCTATACCAGAACTGAACCAAAATTGTATCAGGGACCCTAAAGGCACGACAAGATTAAAACTCCTTGACAAAGCTTCGTTTTGTCAAGGAAAAATTACAGAATATTATTGTAATACGTTCTTTCAAAATGCCTCAGTGAGACCATTAATACTTACGAGTCACGACTCACGCATCTTAAAAATTAAATGAAGAACTCCAACGGTCGCCGTATATTTAACTGAAGTACTGACGTATCGGTCGCCATATACCTCGAATATTGATTTAATTTTGTTATGCCTTTCGGGACACCTGAATAGCTAGGTATGAAATGGGGCTATCAGTACCGGTCAGCTCTCCTGGTTGAGTTTCTGATAAAGACGAATAAATGTGAAAACTTTGAATTATACAAAAATCTGCAAGTCTGAACCAGTTTTCAAAGGAAAAACGTGTATTTTTAAAAAAATACCGAAATACGTACCCAACTATTAGTACTATTTAAATTGAAAATTTCGATACTGATCGTTGAATATCCGAAATAGGTAGACCGTACCTTATTGGCCCTTATTTAACCGGCCCTTAAGGACAAAACGACTTTGATTTTTTTGTGAAAGGGCCGGTTAAAATGGGCCGATTAAATAAAAGGCCAGATAATTTTTTGTTCAAATGAAACTTTTATAACTTGGCCTTTGCACTTTTAGTTTAATTTAGCCGTCATTATATAACACTGATAATGGCCTAATTTATGATGATAACAGACCGGAATTTGGGTTTTTGATGCAATTTTCTGAGTATAAATTGGTTTTCATGGCACTTTTTGAGCAATAATTTCTTGGTTTGGCAGCTACTTGGAAAGATTTTTTGTCCAAGGGGCTGGGTTAAAATGGTTTAGAAAGGGTCCATAAGGCCGGTTAAAAAGGGCCGGTTATTTCAAAAACTGGCTCAATAAAAAGCCAATAAGGTACGCGAAAAGTTCGTGAAGAGGAAAAGACGGCAGTTTAATGTAAAAAATATGTATCAAAAATTTTCAAAAAATACGTGTACAGTAGGTATGATTTATCAATTTAATGCAATTTGGCAATGGATCTTCAGTGTGTGGTTGTCGGCTGACGACAGTGTCGTAATAAAATAGGTAATAGCGATTCATTGTCATTTTATTTGAAAGAATGATGGCAAGAAATCGGAATTGATATCGTCGAGTTTAGAGGTTAAATTTGCTTATGTGTTGAAATCCCGAAATCGTCATGAAAGAGCAAATGTTGTACATGCGAGACGCGAGTTCACAGTCAAATTGCAGTCCGATTGCTTTATGTCCAATGGCCAATAGTGACCAGTGCTGTCATTGATTAAAATTGAAATATCATCGCCATCGAAATTAAATTTAGAAATAAAAAAATTGACGTCAATGGCCCTCAAAGCTTTTGAAACGTCTAAAAATGGTAAAGGCCTGCGACATTGTTCTGCATAGTGTGTATTTCAATTGAGAATAATAGGTACAGCAAAGTAACAAAATAAGGATAGCTACGACTTTCAGTCAAAAATAAAATGCAAATACGTGAAGATATGGGTGTTTTATTTTTTTCAAATACATAATCAACAACCTTGCTGTTATGTTAGTATGTACTTAAGAATATAAACACTAAACAGCCCAATGAATCAACCTAATTATAGGCAAAAAAGAGAAAATACTGAGCTGTTTCCGGTTTCG
The DNA here is from genome assembly GCA_011033025.1 of Beroe forskalii. Classification (NCBI taxonomy): domain Eukaryota; kingdom Metazoa; phylum Ctenophora; class Nuda; order Beroida; family Beroidae; genus Beroe; species Beroe forskalii. The sequence continues at coordinate 219,469 of WFMF01000176.1, read as the reverse complement.
GCCTTAAGAGCTGCAACTTGAGAACTTGAATGCTTTAGTTCATATGTCAGTTCCAAGAATTGCCAATCATTTATCTCTCTCAGCAAGCACAATTTCCAAATCAACAGGGCAAACAAAAATTACAAAATTATAAAATTAGGAATCACAGATGAGGTCAATGGAAATCTTGATGCAGTTGACATATTGCTTTCTTTGTCAAATTAAAATAATATTGGCTGAATATTTTATTAGATCACCGTTTTTGGCTAATGATTCTTCAAAGGAAACCATTGACCCTTGTTATTGTAACCCATCTCCTTTCTCTCTCTCAATGCCTAAAGTTTCCAAAGACGACGCAGTCCCATGTCACACGTCATTAACCACTTGTGACTTTCAGATTGTCATTCAATTAGGGGGTTAGAATATAACATCAATCTAATATCTTAATAAGGTTACACGACAAGTTTGATTGCCTTTTGCCCTTCCCTTTATTTACATTTGGAGTAATGCTGTCATCTTTTCTGTAAATTGTGCGGAATTATGTTTCACAAGAATCGATCAGTTCTATGGCATAAACAATAGCAATGCCTTTGCACTCGCATGTTTATTTTACATATAACGGAGGAATTCTGTCATCATCCCGTAAATGGCGTGGAATTATGTTTCAATTTGCACAAGAATCAATCAAGTCTGAGTGTAGCAATGATCTGCAATGCAATAGAGCAATAGTGATATGGGAATTTCTAGGAACTTTGTGTACATTTGATCTACACACTGGAATTTCAGGGTATGCAAAATTTTCTCCAAAAATCTCAGACTATGCAAAGGAGTTTCTCAGGGTATGCAATGCATAGTCTGCATACCCTCTGGCTACGTCACTGCCTCTGTTCCGACAGGATGGCAACGGGGAGGATCGGGACTCCCGTCCCATCCGGGCGCCTGGGAGCTCGGAAGCGCTTGTCTCGGCCAGTTGCTTTCTCTCCTGGGCCCCCGCTGGCCCATCCCCCTTCTAGTAGGTGACCTTTGTCCGTAGTCGAATTCGTACGTAAGTGTGGCAGCTTGTCGATTCTGCTATGCACCATATTAAAATAAGCTGTAAGGCGTCATTAACTTACTATATAGAAGTATAATAATGACGACACCTCGACCGCTTATTTATCAAATGTGCATGAATTTCGTATATTATGGAACACGCTACTATTTTCTTAGTAGCACTTCAGCGCGGGATTTGAGCGCGCACGCGAGTTTTTATTGAAAAAAAGTGATGCCCTGAGTGAGCCTCCTCGGCCACGGGTATGGATGAAGAGGCTCACTTTTTTTACATAAAAAAAGTGAGCCTAAAAATTTTTTTCATGTTTTTTTTTCTTGAAAAATTTTTTATAGTAAAAAAAAGTGATCCTCCTCGGCCACGGGGTTGGACAAAGAGGATCAAAAAATTTTATATAAAAAATTTTTCAAGTAAAATTTTTTATAAAAAAAAAATTTATGAAAATTTTTGGTAAAAGTGTCACAAGAGTTGTGATTTTTGTCCAATGGATCCATTGGATCCATCATGTCCAATGGACATGTTCAATGGACGTCCATTGGACGTCCAATGGACATCCATTGAACATGATGTCCATCGGTAAAAATGTTTAATGGTGTTCAATGGATCCAATGGATCCATTGGATCCATTTTTGATGTTCAATGGACATGTTCACTGGATCCAATGGATGTTCAATGGATCCATCTGAGTGGATCCAATGGACACAATCACCAAACATGGTTTGGTAGATGGACATCAGTCTGGTATTTTTGTTCAATGGATCCATTGTGTCCATTGGATCCAATGGATCCATTGTGTCCATTGAACACCATTGAACATGTCCATTGGATCCATTGGATCCATTGTACATTGTGTCCATTGGATCCATTGTGTCCAATGGATCCATTGTGTCCATTGGATCCAATGGATCCATTGTGTCCATTGAACACCATTGAACATGTCCATTGGATCCATTGGATCCATTGTACATTGTGTCCATTGGATCCATTGTGTCCAATGGATCCATTGTGTCCAATGGACAAAATGGATCCATTGGATCCAATGGACACAATGTGCAATGGATCCAATGGATCCAATGGATTCAATGGACATGTCCAATGGTGTTCAATGGACACAATGGATCCATTGGATCCAATGGACACAATGGATCCAATGAACAAAAATACCAGTCTGATGTCCATCTACCAAACCATGTTTGGTGATTGTGTCCATTGGATCCACTCAGATGGATCCATTGAACATCCATTGGATCCATTGAACATGTCCATTGAACATCAAAAATGGATCCAATGGATCCATTGGATCCATTGAACACCATTGGACATATTTACCGATGGACATCATGTTCAATGGATGTCCATTGGATGTCCAATGGACGTCCATTGGACATGTCCATTGAACATGATGGATCCAATGGATCCATTGGACAAAAATCACAACTCTTGTGACACTTTTACCAAATTTTTTTATGTAAAAAAAAGTGAGCCTGCTCGGCCACCGTAAATGTATGTTTTTATTTATATACAAAGATGACTGTATTTGTATCCCAAAGATAATTTATTTAATATTTATTTATATCTAGTCCATTGAACAATTTACTCTTGTTATAACCAAGCAATATCTGCAACATCACTGCTAAAACAGTATTGGTTTGATTTAAGTAAACAAAGTTGAGTTGGCTTAGCACGAATTATAATCTGAATTTTCAATTTTCATATGTAATATTCAGAATAGTTCCACAAAGAACAGTGTTACCATTCAAATCCTTTATCAGCTGAATTTTTTAGATTCATTTCTACCTTTGACAATTGATATTTTTATTTATGTTGTTTCTGTAAAAAAGATTTTCTTGTTTTCCTCAAATTTTCTTGTTTTCCTTAGGGGATTTGCTCTAACCAGATCCCTAGTTTTAGGACATGATGCCCCTGGTTAGGGGAACACAGGGATATATGTGTTGAGCAATCCTGGTTAGGGCAATTTGTGAGCAAAACCAGGGTCCTGGTTAGGGCAATAAGGAATAAGCATGTGGATCTGAGTAGGATAACATCTTGCTTTACATGTATACCCTTGCTAAAAACTAAAACTTGTCATATGAAATGTTTCAATTTAATTTTTGAAATACAAAATATTCCATGCACGGCACAACATTGAGTTATTATTGATGCAATATTGCTTGCCTTGTTTCTAAGTAAACTGAACGTAATATATTTGTGTAGATAAGACTTTGGATGCTTTTGTAAGTTTAAAACTTTAACCAGTGCAATATACAGGGTTGGTAATAAGTCAGCACCCCACTTATGTCACCAAAACCATAAAAGGTGGTAACAATTCCTTTGTGCAGTTTTACTTTGATCCATTCTGATTGGATTTGATTGTGAAAAATAATTCTCCAAAAGCAAAATATTTTTATATACACTATACAGCCCAAACCATAATCTCAACTGTACACAAAATCCTGTGAGTTGAACTGTGGGGAACTCATAAATGTTGTTTAGAATTCATATTGAAATAATATTTCACATGAATTCATATGTTGTGAAATTTAGTCTGCAGGGCTGAACTTTTAAGTGAACACATATTCAATTTAATATGGTCATGACCTCAAGTCCACTTTCTTATTTTGAAGGTATTACCTCTATTGCAACAGCTGTAAAAGCCAATGACAGGAATCAAAGGATTCCAATGTGATCAATCTAGTGACAGTTAAGGAAGTGTGTTTTATACTTCATGATCATAATGGATGTAGTTCTCAATGTTATAAATGCCTGAGTACTCATTTGGGGGTTTAATGTAGATTATAGTGGAATCTTGGCTTGCCTCATTCATATCACCAAATATGTGCTATGTGAATGACTAATACTTTAAAAGGAGCAATCCAAAAATTGGAAATGTTTATCCCCTCTCTCTCTGACATGGTCCATTTCTTTATTCATCTACATATGACCCAGTGACCCCATATTTATATTATACCTCTACTATTGCTTAATGAAAATAAATTGTTTTTGTAGAATTTAATATGTATAGTGTATTAGGATAGATATGGATGAAGAACCAAGATACCCTCCAGATGGTACATCTTGACGATATCAGAGGATTCATATGTTCCAGACTCCCAATACCATCAACATCTGTCTCTCTTTATACTGGAAAAACTTTTTGTTACAAAGGAAGAAATATTAAAAAGATTACAAATGGGAAAAAAGAAGTTGTTTTCTATGAATCGAACTTTGATATCTTGCAGCAATGTGCTGCCTTGATTCGGCTATCAAAAACAAGCTTCCAATGTAGTTTGATTGCTAATGATACCTTGAGCACTTTCATTCTCCCCTATAGTAGATTTTTGTCAATTATTGATAGTAATAATAAACTTTCTTTCAGAATACTCCATCAGCATCTTGATATATCAGATATTTTGCATTGTGACAGTGAAGCATTCAATTACATATTGCATCAGTCAAGGTTAGACCTTTTAAAATTTATGAGCAATCCTGATAATGTTGAGAAAAGATATAACTGGATCATTTCTTCATATGGACTCCTAATAGCTGCAGTTTTAAAGAGATTGAACTTAAAGAATGCGAAATTTGACTGCTTGCTAAAGTTGATCAATACAACTCCTAACATATTTCTGATTAAAAATTCAAAAGAGATTCTGAAGAAATGCCATGAATATGTTTCAAAATACAAAACAGCAGAGGAGTGTAATTTCTTGTTTATCAAAAATGTTATTGAAATGATAAACATGCAAAACTTTTCTTTTCTGGTATCAGTCTCTATAGGAGACCAGGATTATAACCCTGTAAAACTCATTGTGTCAAACCATGATATTTGCCTGAATACTGAAACAGGTTTCTATAATACCTTTGATTACAAGCATTTGAGTCAGATAAAACTTGGACCTTCTTGCAAATCATTTCAAATCATCATGACCAATTCTGAGCCTATTGAAGTTTCATTTTTATCAGACTGCTATCAAGAATATTTTTCATGTTTAGCAGTTATTGATCTGTACTTCAGACATAAAGTTAAATCAAGGATGCTTATTGAACCTGTGTTGAATATCCCCTTTGATTCTTATGCAATGTCATACAATGAACTGAACCCTTCCCAAACAGCAACAAATATTTATAATATCATTGAAAGAAGTCTTTTGCCTTTAAATTTTTTGAGTATGACACAAGGTCATAAGATTTTAAGAGATCTTGGTTTGAAAGTTGGTTGGTATATTTTGTTAAAGCCTACAACACCTCATGTATATCCAATGTTTATTGTTTTGAATGCAGATTCAAATAGTGAACAAAAGATTCATTCAATACGGATACTTAACAAAGATGGCCGCTTTCTTGTTGTAGAGAGAAGGAGAGCAGGTCAATCAGATAGTATTGGTATGGTTACAGGATACCGCTCTTTAGAGGAACTTGTTGATGGCATCAAAATATGTATAAAAAATAGAAAAATAGTTCCTAAGCAAATAGTTTCTGAAGAGATGGTCATTGATCTTCGAAAATATTTTGCTGAAAGTGAAAATGATATCCACAAACAAGCGCACATGCTTTCACTACATTGTATCCAACTGGTTCCTACCTCATTTACAAAGAAACCTTTGTGCACTTCATACAATGGAAAGTGGTTTGATCCTAATGGTCATATGAAAGACATTATTGCATTTCTCTATGAAAAGAAGTGTGTGGACAAACATTCTTTAAATAACATCGCTAAAGTTGCTGAAATAAGCAGACCTGAGTTCGTTCATGACAATATATTGAGGTGTTTTGGATTTGCAGATGATGGCTTAGATACCATCTACTATATCCATGAAAATTTTGGATTTGAAATTTCAAATACATTTATGCAAGGATATTCAGATGAACAGCTTTATGAATTTGGCAGACAGATAAAGAATGCACTTGTTTTTCTGCATGATCGAGATATTGTTCATGGGTTTCCAGCTCTCCAAAATGTGTACATCAACCAATCTATGACTCAAGTGAAGCTTGGTAAAATAGGAATTTTATCTACTATAATTCAGGGATATGATGCTGGTAGAATAGAAGGAGAACCATCTACAATGCACTCATTTTTCAATGCAGCGAAATTCCCTGGGTTGAATGAATTTCTTGTTAAGTGGTTTTCTCAAAGAAGAATTAAAATGCTTCATGAATACTTATATCCTGATGAAACGCTGAATGAGACATGGGACAGGTATGTCATATCATTATACTTCTTCTAATACCAATTGAACGAATTAACTAATAACCTAATAAGTTTATTTACCTATGCAAACACAAAATGTTAACTTGTAAGACCTTTGTAATTTACAGTAGTGTCCTAGCTTAGATTGGTAGAGAGCAAATAGACAAAAAAGTCAGGTACTTCTAATAATTAGATAAATTATGTTAAAAATAGAATGGTTTCATCTTCAGCAGGCACGTATTTCATTCTCAATTGCTTCAGTAGTTTCCAATGTATGATGTAATACTAGGCATCTATATATCTCTATAATTCTTCTTAATTCTTGTTATGGAACTCAAGCCATAGCTTCACCCCCCCTTAGAAAAGGGGAATGAAGATTTTTGGCCAGTCAAGGTAGGTGGGGTGTTGTTTCAATGATTCTGGGGGGACTGTGACAGAACGGGGAGTGAAAAAATTAAGGGGGATTGGGATATGGCAGAAGAAATCCTAAATTTGAAATGAAAATCCTATTTCCATGGGAAGTAATATTTCTCAGACCCTCTGGCTTCTGGGGGCTGTGCCCCCAGACCCCCACTCTCCTTTTGTAAGACTTGCATGTCACAGTGGCTTTCAAGTCCTTAAGCCTTTTTTAAACATAATATCACAAATGAGAAATAAATTAGGAAGGAGACAAAACTTAGCAGTGAGTAGGTCAGTATGGCATGATAAATTTCTAATATTCCATTCAGTACTTTTGTTATGAAATATGCAATCATTAATACAGCCTTGGGTATACTTTTCTTATTTTGTGTCTGCTCAGCTATGGTTTTATCCTAGTATCGGTAAAATTCATGACAAAAGTTATTTTCTCAGGATTGATAACCTTGCATCCACCTTTTGAATTTTGCTTGTAATATGTTTGTCCTGCTGAGAGTTATTAATAAGAGTAGTACAGTCCTGAGTCCAAGTTAAAATATTGAATACTTACAGTTATATTTTGATTTGTTCAAAGAACTAGGTACGTAATATCTTTAGTTTGAAATTAATGTTGACATTTACAAAGGAAGTGAAATATGCTACAAACGAAGACACCAGTGTATCTCTATGATGGTGCAGTGTTACGTTTCCCTCGTAAATGTACTCGCTTTGATCAGATGTGCATCATTGCTAATAATCACAGAATCTCGCCTGAATTTTTCAAATTTTCTACACTATTCTGCAACAACTCATTCTGTCTTCCTTACTCAAAGAAACAAATTGATACACATGTGAAAGGCACATTCTACTATCGTTTTGTTACAGAATTTCTCAATTTAGAAGATCTTGCTCATATCTGTCCTGAAACATTCAATTATATTTATCTTCAAGCAATTAACGACTTTTTGACTTTACCTGACTCATTTGAAAATAAGGAAATATTCAGCCAAATTATTGCTCAAAAACTTGCAACCTTGGGTATTTTTTCGATATCTGTTGCCATTTTGAATCGTGCACTCAACCTTCTTGGATTCAAAACATTGGTTGCAGGTGACTTTGTTGACAATGTATCTCAGTCTCTTGGTCATTGCAAAGAAAGTTTGACGAGACTTAAATGTAATCTGATAAGAAATATCATCATTTTGAACTCATGGTCTGGTTGTGTGTACAACTGTATATCAAATGGCTCATCTGCTCAAGTAGAAATAACTTCTTCAACTTTGAATGTTTCTAACAATGAGCTGGAAGAAATCAAAATGACACAAATTGACAGAGTTCAGTTTAATTTCAAACTTTCTTCTGCCTTAATCTATTTCATTGAGAACTCAGCTAAAAAGATGGAATTGAACTTTCAATCCAGGTCGAACCTGGAGTCTTTTCTGACCATACTTGACATAGCATACAAAATATCATGTCCTGGTGATCAGATACTTGATCATAAACTTGCTGACGATTTTAACACAGAATCTTTGGTATATCATGACCCAGACTATGTTGTCACTACAACTGATGAAGATGGGAGTACTTTATCATATTTCAATTATTCACTTGTTGATAAATGTGAATTTGTATTAAAAATAAAAGATAAAGCAGAAGTTGAAAAAATCATTTGTTGCCCTGGAAACGAAACTAAATTTCTTGTTACTGAGAACATACTTGCAAAAGAACACACCAAAATATTGAGCCAATATGTTCTATTTCAATTTCTGGGGGACCGCCTTATTTCCAATAGAATTTCTATGACTGGGGGCCGATATAAAATTGATAAGGAGCAAGAGTATTTGTCACTGTACAAAATGTTCAAGAAAATAACATTTGTAGACAAAAGTGTTGGTCAAAAGCGAACATTTATAGACCATGGGCATGTAACATATGAGGATGTAATGACATTAAGTGAGCAGAAATTCATTTTTAGTACCAAAGGAGAAGCCACACTTAGTTCTGTTAACATAGCCTTGGAGCCATTACCACAGAGAACTCATTACCTGTACACTCTGAACCATGGTGTGTTCCACAGTCCAGTGGGAGGCTTTACACCTGTTTGTGTAACTCAGATCATAACCCACAACTCTGACTACAGGAGTTTTGTTGTAGGACCACTCATTGCACATGCCAAAAACCTTCAGAGCACTGGTATAGTACATGAAAATCTGATGAGTGTTTTGGGTGTTTACAGGCTTAATGGCATTCCGTGTATCATTGAAGAGAGGTATGGGACACCACTAGACCATCATGTTAGCACTTCCTTCTTCCCTGCTGAGGAGCTCTATGGCCTTGGTAAACAAATCATAAGCGGCTTGCTCTATCTCCATAAAAACAGGATAATTCACGGATTTCCTGCTCTTCACAATATCAACATTGTTGGTCAGCAAATTAAGCTGGGATTCATTGGCATCTTGCCAGAGCTAGTGAAATGTCGAGATGTATACAATGCATTGCTTCTATGGGATTATATTGACCCATATGGGGTTTCTTACAAGCATCCAGCTAGGTGGCTGCATAGGTCAATGATATTCTCAAATGCCCCGTGGAATGTTGAAATTGACAGGTGAGAACTGAGAATGATAACTTGATCAATTGTCAGCTTGGTAGAGTGCAATCAGCTTGTCATTTAATTCTTTATAATCGCGATATTTGGAAATTTCAGTTGCTAGTTATTTTGATCATTTATGATTATATTTGATGTAGTGTGATGTTCTGTGTTATGAGATCAATTCATGCGTAGTCTTGACATAATAAAATATTATTTTGTGAGCATATCATTGTATGATGCCATATTTTCCTATTCTTAGCCACTGATCACTTCAAGGGTCATCACACTGCCAGAGGTTTGGTAAATCAACTAAATTGAAAGATTCCATTTTTCATATTTTTTGGAAAGCTATTGCATTCTTTCAATGCATGTCAAGACTACCTTATTATTCAATGTATTGGTTATCATTTACCGAACTAATTATCAACTTATTCAATGTAGACAGTATTGTAGAGTGATATTATAATTAGTATTATAATTAAAAACTACTAACTAGAGGCATTTTTGTATGTTCTCATGACAGTCCAATAAATTATTGTTTCTTACCTACGTCCTTAGTACTTATCTTTGTGCTTTATAGTATCTTTCATGTTCAATAATAGAGCATAGGGCTTAGTCATTGTAAGCATCTTAAAACTCATTAGAGTTCAGAATGGCTTATAATTACATAGGTACTAATTAATAAATGATTTATTTGGGCTAGTTTAGTCAAATCATCATCACTTCATCAGTAGTCCCAATACCCGATACCCATAATAATATACGCTAATAAGGCTCATTTAGGGATCAGTACAGACGATAATGAATTTGCACTGAAAAGTAAATTTACACCCCATCATATTATTTAAACTTTTCAAAAATTGTGATTTACATCAATGATCCACTGGTTTCGCTCGATTAAAATTTGGCCGCTGTCAAAGAGCAAGGCTACTACTGAGTACTGAAGATTTCAAAGATTTTTGTGCCTGATATATGAGTTCACTGTACACTTCAGGTACGTATTTGGCTGCACTCTCTGGCAGTTGTTCAATGAGGGAATAGCTCCACTCCCTGATAAGTCTGATCAAGATCTCCTGGACAAACTCGAGGTTACTAAGAAAAGTGTTTCCTTGTGGTTAAGTAATGTCCCTTTGTTTATCAGTAACATCAGTAGATGTACGTACCAGCATTCGAATAATTATTTCCAATTCTTATCAGTTTGCTCAATTTATATTTCACAGAGAGTATAATACAGATCTTAGAACGAAACTCTTTGTCAGGGCAAGGACTGCTCTTGGTTCAGTGGAGGAGCGTATTTCAAACTGCCCCACACCCAGACAGAGTTCTTCAACAAGTTGCAGAAACTGATCTGCGTCTGTGTCACCTGGGGCAACAAGGACAACCAGGTACTTGATACTCAAAGATGTGTATCAATCGTTGATACTAAAAGGTGGAACCACCCGAAACCACCCGAAACAACCCGAAACCACCCAACCCACCCGAAACCACCCCCGAAACCACCCAACATAACTCCGAAACCACCCGAAACCACCCGAAACCACCTGAAACCGCGAAACCACCCGAAACCATCCGAAACCACCCGAAACCACCCAACATACCGAAACCACTTAACCCACCCAACCCAGCCAACGGTGGGTTGGGTGGTTTCGGGTGGTTTCGGGTCACTCACATTTAAGTAAAATTTTGGGTCGTTTCGGGCTGGTTTCGGGATGGTTTCGAAATTTTAGCATAAATTGGGGAACTTAAAACACCAAAACCACCCGAAACTACCCGAAACTACCCGAAACCACCCGAAACCACCCGAAACCACCCAAAACCACCCGAAACCACCCAAAATTCATATTTTGGGTTGGTTCGGTGGGTTGGGTCGTTTCGAGTAGTTCCAAACAAAGGTAAAATTTTGGCTCGTTTCAAAATTTTTGCATAAATTGGGGAATTCTAACCACCAAAATGACCCAAAACGACCCAACCCACCTGAAACTATCCAAAATCCATATTCTGGGTGGGTTCGGGTGGTTTCTGGTAGTTCAAATTTAAGTAAAATTTTGGTTTGTTTTGCGCTAGTTTCGAAATTTTTTGGGTAAATTGGGGTATTCAAACCACCTGAAACCAGCCGATTCCACACAAAATATGAATTATGCACTTTATGCTGTTTCGTATGGTTTCGAAACAGCCCGAAACAACCCAAAACAACCCACAACAATCCGAAACCACCCAAACGGTGAATTTTGGGTTATGGTGGACTGACGGTTTCTAAACTGGAAATTGTGATCATATCAATCATTCTCCTCGGACGATATGTACATTTTGATACTCTGTCGATTTTACGTTAACTTGGTGTGTAGGTACCATTACTCCAATCTCCATTATATGATGTATAGCTCTGTTACCAAATAAAATGAGGAAATTTGCTAACTTTCCGAAATTTAATGATCGCATGCAATGATGAATCATGAACTGATCATAATATAAGTTATTGGATCATGCTGAAAATCAAAGAGAGGCTTGCAAAAGAGATGAAATATCACACACAAACTCGTCCACTCGTTAGGTATAGTTTTTATTTTGTTACAATTACAAGCGCTGTTTCTTAATTAGTTAATTGCCAAAACCTCGATACCATGTCCGTATTACCCGACATACAATTCAAGGGCTGCCTGTAATAACTTATCATTGCACAATACACAAGTAACATTTGATACACGTCTGTAAGTGTACATTGTGGGGATTTCTATAGTCCCACCGCCCACGTGATTATATATCAAGTAACATTAACAACAAAATATAATGTTGGAATGTAGTATTTGAACATTTTCATAAAGGTGAATAAGATGAATAAGATGAACGTACGGTCGAATTACATGCAAAAGGTGAATATAAGTGCACGGGCCGTCTGAGCAATGAAAGTACTGTAATGCAACGAAATGAAGGATTCTTACGCAACCAATGACGATTCGCGATATTTCCCTAACTGCCGCTGAACTTGCCCGGGCATGTTATGCGTCGCGCGCGAAAAATAGGCGCAAGAATTGTTACTGTTACACTGACAGTGTCAGGGGCATATTGTTCGTGTGGGACTTACTATTTGTGCGCGATGTTACCCTCGGCAAAATCTTCCATCATTTCAAACAAATGTCAGATGTTTCGTTGTGAATTATATTTTGAATGTTTTAATGAACCAGAATTTGCACACTCGGGCTCAAGTAAAGTGATGCAATCATCATAAGTGATAGTGTTGTTTTAAGAACATTTTGGGTCAAAAAAGTGTTACCACGCATGGTTTTCAAAAGTTCAAAGCACCTTTGCTCCTTTACTTTTTTACAGTAAAACTTCTCAAACATTGAATGGTCGTTTGGTTTGCCGTAGACTACTACAGCCCCAGTGTGGACGATTTTATTTACAAGAACTACCTATTTCTCTGTAGATTAAAACCACCACTGAGGATCTTTCGTGAGCCATTTCACCCTTTCAACTTATTTTACAATCTGATGCTTCTGACCTATGATTTATGAAGATACATATCAATAACAAGCTAGGCCGTCGGGCTCGTTCTTCGTAGCTCAAGCTGCCACAGGTCATCAATAAGTCAATACACGTCTTGTTCCTGATTAACGATTTTAAGTCGAGACCAGTGTTCGACCCATGTTAATAGTGATAATATAATAATGCTGTTATTTCTCCGAACCTCGCTCTTGCATTGAATAGTCGTTGTTTTTGCCACAAGAACTTTCTGTTGGTTTTAAAATTCTTTGAAGATTTATACTCAAACTTTCAACATTTCCTTTCTAGAAGGGTAAATCTCTCAAATAAGCTTCCGAGAATGATAAGTATTGGATAATGGATATATCACAGTCATAGTTAAAGATCAAATGGAATCCCGTGCATATGGAATGTTAATACGTAGTTGGGACTGGTTTTGGCTACTTTGGACTATTTAGAAACTATTTAGACGTGGCGACAATTTTATTTCAATGTCGCCACCCATTTTGTAGCCACGCCCATTTTTGGCACTTTGCGCATGGCCCAAAAATCGAAAACTAGAATGAATCCCTATAGCCCATGTGTTACATCGATTTTATGGTAAATTGACCCGAGAAACACGATGCAACCAACGTTTTTGATCTCCGAGGTTCCTGTCAAGAGATAAGGTGACCACGCCCACTTTTTGGCCTTGCGCGAAGGCTGATTTTCGAGAGATATAACTTTCATGGAATAAGTATTATGTGATACATCAAACTTGTAGTAAATTGACCGAGAAACATGATGCAACCCACTATTTTGCTCTCCGAGGCTCCAGTCAGGAGATAAGGTAACCACGCCCACTTTTTGGCTTTGCGCAAAGGCTGATTTTCGAGAGATATAACTTTCATGGAATGAGTATCATGTGATACATCAAACTTGTAGTTAATTGACCCGAGAAACACGATGCAACCCACTATTTTGCTCTCCGAGGCTTCTGTAAGCAGATAAGGTGACCACGCCCACTTTTTGGCCTTGCGCGAAGGCTGATTTTCGAGAGATATAACTTTCATGGAATAAGTATCATGCGATACATCAAATTTATGGTAAATCGACCTGAGAAACACGATGCAACCAACGATTTTTTACTCCTCGAGGCTCCTTTCAGGAAATAAGATGAACACACCCACTTTTCGGGCTTGTGTAATTTTTCAAGGAAACCTATAAGAGTATAAGTAACAAGAAACCAACCTTTTTGAAGTCCTGAACGACCTTCTGACAGTCCTGAATGACCCTCTCGCAGTCCTGAAAGACCCTATCACGTTCCTGAACGACCCTCTCGCAGTCCTGAACGACCCTTTCACACTCCTGAACGACCCTTTCACACTCCTGAACGACTCTCTTACGCTCCTGAACGACCCTCTCACAGTCCTGAAAGACCCTATCACGGTCCTGAACGACCCTTTCACAGTCCTGAACGACCCTATCACGGTCCTGAACGACCCTCTCACAGTCCTGAACGACCTACTCACAGTCTTGAACGACCCTCTCACAGCCCTGTACGACGCTCTGGAGTCCTGAACGACCCTTGCACTCTCCTGAACGACCCTCTAACGCTCCTAAACGACTCTCTTACACTCCTGATTCCACTTACACACCTACGAGCAACCTTCATACACCCTCGCCCTATGACATGCATTTGCAACCATGTTGCACTCACGATAAAACCTCTAGTACTCCTGAGAAACCCTCTCACACTCCTGAACAATCCTCTCACAGTCCTGAACGATCATCTCACAGTCCTGAATGACCCTCTCACAGTCCTGCACGACCCTCTCACAGTCCAGAACGATCTTCTCACAGTCTGAAAGATCCTCTCACAGTCCTCGCCAGTCAAACTTTCAAGAGTTTTGGAGGGTCGTTCAGGACTGTGAGATGGTCGTTCAAGACTGTGAGAGGGCCGTTCAGGAGAGTGAGAGCGTCGTTCAGTTTGAGAGTTTGAAAGTGTCGATCAGAACATCGATAGGGTCGTTCAGGACTGTGAGAGGGTCGTCAGGAGTGTGAGAGGGTCGTTCAGGACTGTGAGAGGGTCGTGCAGGACTGTGAGAGGGTCGTTGAAGATGAAGAGTTATTCAGGAGCTATGAAAGAATTTGTTCTGGACTGTGATAGGTTTGTAAGAACTGTGAAGAAGGTTCAGGACTGTGGAAGGGTTGTTCAGTACTGTAAGAGGGTTTAGGACTGTGAAAGGGTTGTTCAGACTGAGAAGGGCTATGAAAGGGTTGTTCTGGACTGTGATAGGTTGTTCAGGACTGTGAGTTGTTCAGGACTGTGGAAGGGTTGTTCAGTACTGTGAGAGGGTTTAGGACTGTGAGAGGGTCGTTCAGGACTGTGAGAGGGTTGTTCAGGACTATGAAAGGGTTGTTCAGGACTGTGAGAGGGTCGTTCAGGAATGTGAGAGGTCTGTGCACTGTGCAGGAGTGTGAGAAGATCGTTCAGGACTGTGTGAGGGGTTTAGGGCGAAGACTGTTTCAATTCTCTAAAAATATTTGTTAAATCAGTTTTGATGACAATTTTTTGTATTGACATTGAATAATTGAACGAAATAGCAATCTTTTTATAATTAATAAGAATGCTATAATTTATTTATCTTTCCATTTTGATAACATTGCTATAATTTTACACATATGTATCTATTGATATTTAAACAACATACAGATTATTTTATTTGGGCAGCAATTGCTAGTACACTGCATTTATTTTTAATGGATGAATAACATTGATTCAGTTGAATTCTTATAGTTTTTTTAAGGAATAAATAATAGTAACAGATTTTAGCAAAAAATATATTTGTTCTTTGGGCTCTGGCAATGAGGCGTATCGAACTAGTATTGAATTAATTCAACGCAATACTATTTTAAAAGTCATGCCACAATATTCTTGCAATGCCCCAGAAAATATAGACCATTCAAGACTCTTTCATCCATGGTGAGGCCACTGTTTGACGGCATAAAAAAATTAACCCTTTCATAAATGAAGCTAGCTTCGCTTATTTGGACATGGTTTAAATTTAATAACAACAATTCATGCTCTGCGCAAAGGCAGCATTACTCAAAACTCCTGAGAAGCTCTTATGGTTACAATTGAAAGTTGTTATTTCATTTTCTTCTTTAGTAAGAACAAAATACAGTCATCTTTGTGGTCAAACACAGAACTCTCCAACATTTTAAAAGTTTTGGTTGTTCATTTTTTATAACTCATTTAAAAATGCCCATTTTGCCTGCTCCCTGTCTACTTTCCTTGAACTCGAAGAAGGTTCCCCGATATATGGACTAAAAATTTCCCAGCTTGGCTGCGACTTCTTTCATTGAATTACCTACAATCAACATTAACCAAAAAATCATGAAGTTTTTGAGATAAGAAACTGGAAAGATTTAAGATTAATTTATTGTAAACTAAAGGTTAGGTTTTAAATTTGTTAAACTCATGTAATTGTAATCCTTGTCCAGGTTTGTCTATCTGTCCCCTATTTTCAGTGTGCAAAGTATATCTGTTTTTCCCACAATCAAAGGAAACAGTGCTAATTTCAAAAATTTTGAATTTGAAATAAAGGGACTCGAGGGGGTTGGGAAAATTTGGGCCCCCCAAAAAAAAGCAATTTTGACCTAAAATCCCCATTTTCCCTTCATTTCGGGTTTTAAAGGTTGGACCCAATATGATGGGTCCTATCCCTTTGGGGGTAGTTGGAAAAAACCCTTCCCAAGGGGAAAAACCCCAGGTATTTTAAATTGATACTGGGCTCCCCCCCACAAAAAGAAGGGAAAGATTTAAAAAATGAATAATCCATTTCAGTTTTAAAAAGGTTAAATTGTAATCTTGTTAAAACTCATGTAATTGAAAAACATGTCCGGTTTGCCTCTCTTTTTACCGGGTTTTGGGGAAGATCTCCCCCCCGGCATTTGTTCTTTTCCCAAAATGGGGACACCAATAAATCATTTCTTAATAAACAATTTTTTTTTTGGGAAGATGGGAAAGATCATTGGAAAAATTTTTTTTAATATTCTTGAATTTCTTTTAAAAAATTTAAATAGATATAAATTCTCAATGGTCACAATTCTTTTTTTGGGTGGATTGGGGTTCATATTTTTTTTAATTTTTTATAAGAGAAATGAAGGGGGAATTGAATATCAATAATTTTAAATTTTTTTTTGAATTTTCAGTATAATAAGTGTTTTTATATCATTTACTAATATTTTTCCCAGGATGACTTGTAATGATATAGATAGCTGGGGGGCCTTGTTTTTAGATATTTTTTTTCCCCATCCCCTTTAATAAGTATATCTCTCGTCTCATTGTTTTCCCTATCTTTTCATGATTGGATTTTAAACCCATGTAAAGGGGAAAAAGCCCATTTTTTAAAAAATTGATACATGGGCTCCCCCTCCCACCCTTTAGAATGGACAGTTTAAAAAAACAGTAACCCACATTGCCATTTCAGTGTAGGTAAAAGGTTGACAGTTTTTAAATAATTTTGTTAAAACTCATTAATTAAAAAAACGTGCCCAGGTTTTTTTTACCCCTGTCTACCCCGGGGGGCCGGGTTTTTTCTAAAGAATTGAAAAAAGGCCCCCTGATCCGATCCCATGCTACTGAGCACTGCCCCCACCCTGCTGCCCTTTAAGCCCTTTTTCAATGCAATATTAAACAGGTAAACTTAATAATCTTTAAACGGGGTGGGATCAAAAAATTTTTTTTGGAATGGTCTGATATTGTTAAAAATCATTATTTAATTAGTTTTAAAAAATTTCATTTATACTTTTCCCCGGGTTGACTGCTCCTGCTGAGGGCTTCTTTGGTAAATTTTTACCCCGGTATTTCCCTTGAACTTTGATGAAAAGAAAATTTGCCCCTCTGACTTTCCAATACTCCCAAAGCCAAAATAGCCCGGAATCAAAAAAATTTGGGTTAAATTGCATTGGTGGACCCCCAAAATGGACAATTAATTAAAACAATAATATTCTATTCCATCTTAACATATGATTGGAGGGGAGGAAAATGTAAATTTTCATCAAAAACCAAATAATTGAAAGCAAAAAATTTTTTGAAAACGGCTAAAAGGGCCCAATTAAAAATTTTGGAAAAATTTTTTTCCCCTTCTCCCTCCCCATAATCAAACTTTTCCCCCCACCCCCCCCCTCTTTTCCCAAAATACCCAGAATCCCCTTTTGCCCCCCCTCAGATGTGTTTTTTCGGACAAATTGTTTAAAACGTTGACTTAAAATTTTAAATTTTTTCTGGGGGGAAAAAGCCCCAAGATTTTTTTTGAAAAGGGAAACTAGTTTAATTTTTTATTTTCCCATAAATGTTTTGTGATTAAATGTTCTTGAAAAGGATCAAAAAGGAGGGTGAAAACTCAAAAATTCCTTTAGAGAATTGGTTTTTAGATTTAAAGCGGGTTAAAATTTTTTTTAAATTAAAATTGATAATCATTTAATGATTTATTTTTCAGCAAAAAATTTTAACAAACAATTTTTTTTGTATTATTATTATAATCAAAAGGGGTTAAATTTAGCCTTTTTCCCCAAAATCTGTTTTTTAAACCCGGATTTTTGGGGGTTAAAATTTTATTCTTTCTTTTTTAGGGTTTTAAAGTTTTCCGAAATTTTGCCCCAAGAATTTGGGAAAAAGGGGGCCCAAAAAAGATGGGTTATGGTTTGATTCCCCATTTTCCCTTGGGGATACATGGGGCTACCCCAAAAACGTGCATTTAACGAAAAATTTTCCTTTTTGTTTTGTTTTTAAAAACTTTTCCCCTGTTGAAATTCTTTTGAATTTTTTGAGTTCAAAATTTTGCCCAGGAGACTATCAATTTTTTAGGAGGAAGGGGAAGTTTAAAATGTTTTCCCATAAAATTTTTCATGTAAATATTAATTGTATTTGAGGTTTGTGGTTGGGGATAAATTTCAAACTAAACAATAAGTTATAAACAGAAAAAAGGGGAAAATTTTATTTAAAGTTGTTAACTTTGTTATCTTTCCCCTAATCGAACTTTAGTTTAAAAAAATTTTTTTTTTTAAATTTAAAATTTTTTAATTTAATATCTGAAAAATTTATTCATTTTTTTCAAAGCATATAATTTTTCCCAAATTTTTCGTTGCCCCCCCCCCCCAGTAAAAAAATTTTCAATGACATATAGTGTTAGTTTAAATTTTTCCTTTAAAAAACCTTTGATCATTTTTTTCTGTTTTCAAAAATTGTTTTTAAAATTTCTATTTTCAATTTTACGAAATCTGGTACATGAATTTTAAAATACTGTTTTTCTTTTTTGAAATAAAGGTCTGGTTAGCAATTATTTACCTTGGGTCTCTTAAACATTGAAAGGTCGGCCCTTTTAAAAAACCCAACGGGCCTTTCGTTAAATATAATTAGAACTATAAAATTTTGGGAAATTCCTTTTACTTTTCCCCTTTTGAAAAAAATTTATATTTCCAAAAATCAAAATATTTTTTTATCCAGTCACAAAACTTTTTTTTTTAAAATTTATAAAATAGGGGGGTGAAAATTTCTATTCAGTCTATCATTTTTTTCAAGATTTGGTCTTGGTTTGAAATCAATTTTATCGATGATGGTCAAAACTTTTGGATGGGGGCAGTTTTTTTTCTTTAAACTAGAGGGCAGAAACTAAGAGGTACCTTATCGGAAAAATTCCGGACAAAAAACACGCCTAAACATCAGCTGAAAATTTTGTCATATATTTTTATTTTCAGGTCAGAAAAATTAATGTATTTCCCCTTAAAAAATTTTTGGGGAGAAAGAAAACTGACTTTATCTCTTTTTAAACCAAAAACAAAATTTTTAAAAGGGAAAAAATGTTTTTTATGAGAACCTGCTATATGGAAATTTATCATATTAATTAACGAAATATATTGAAAAAAACAAATCAATGTTCAAATCGTTTGAAAATGGAAAAATCGAAACCAAAATTTTTAGTTTTTTAATTTAAGTGGGAGGATGGCTGAATATTAAAGAAAATTTTTTATAAATATTCCCTCCGTTACTTATGTTGTCAAATTTTTTATGATTCCACAAACCTAGATAAACTCAATTACCCTTAATAATTTAACTTATGAATCCCGGGAATTAACATATTAACAATAATTTTATTACAAAAAATTTTAAAATTTTTTTCCCCAGGAAACCTCGGCTTTTTTTTTTTGAAAAATTTTTCCATATTTACAATTACATCCCCTTTACATAAATACAATTTTCCAAAAAACCAAAAACCCCAAACCCCTTTTCTTTTTCTTTTTATCGGCATTAAAGCATCAAAATACAAATATTTCATTAATTTTTCCCAACCTTCATTTACCCCAACATACTTTATGCATAAAAAAAAGTTTGCATCAAACCAATTTAAAACGTCATCTTATTGTTCATTGTTTTTCCCCCCAATTTTTGACAAAAAGATGTAAAAAATTTAACATTTTTTCCTTTCCCAAAAACAAAAAAAACGGGTGGCGAAAAATTTTTCCATTTTTTTATGACTGGGGATTTGGTTTCTCTTCTTTTTTTTTGGTTTTCCAAAACATTTTTAAAATTTCCCTCTTCATTGCTGAAAAAAAGGGGTTTTTAAAAACATAAAAATTGCTGGGGCCATGCCCCAAAACCCCCGGTTAATTCCCCGTGCTGCGTCTGCTGTGTTTCCAGTTGTTTCTTCGCCATCAAGAGGGAGAAGGGCCGGTTCAGTTTCCACATCATGGACAACTCGAGAGGAGGAGTTTAGCTAAAACATCTCGAATATTATCATGACGCATGTACGAACCCTCCTTTTTACAGTTGAGTGCGTGAGTGATATTGAATGTAGATCCACATGGACACTTTGATGGCAACCCTCGGATCTCCCGAAAGTAACGTAAATTCAAAGCATCGGCGAATTCTGTCTTGTTCAACACCAAACCCTGATCTTTTAAAGGAATCGCATTTAACCAGCTCGAAGCACCCTTATCAGACAAAAGGTCAATTGCACGATTGAACTGAGGTGAAACATATTTCTTTATATCCTCCAAGACACTTTTGTGCTTCATCTCATTTTCACCCTTCAAAAGCTCAATAGACGATTTGAATAATCTTTTTACCAGGAAGCAACTCAGCAGATTTTTGGTTAATTTTGTCGTTTTATATCGGGCGATTAACAAACGAATTGGATATCGAAAATTATCACACGAGGCGTCAGCCGAGTTTTGACAGCCCTCGATATCACAGTCACCCATGAGTTTGTTAATTGTATTATTACTCGACAAAACAGTTCTCCCTCCACTCGGGTCTGACGACCCTCTTCTGAATTCAACGTTTTATAGATTTTCGAGTGCTCCTTCATAAAATCAACAATTTATTTAACGATATTCTGCTCTATTATTCCGCCACTTTGCAGTAGTTCTACAAAGGTGATATATCAATAATTATTACACTGGAGTTTGAGCCACGGTAGGGAATAATCGATTTTAAAACTTTCTGTTCTTTTTCAAAGGTTAAAGTGTAATTTTTTGAATCTGAAATGATTTAACCTTGGAAACTGACCAAATTTACTGAAAGAACTAAGTTAGGAATTTTAATTTGGAGCCCGGTTAATCATACATCAGAGGGGTGATATTTATGATTGACATGGTTTTCGATAATCTTTTGATTTTCCTCTACTTTGCGACAAAATAGTAATTTAAATATGCTAACTGAGGGTAACTGAGGAGTGTGACGGGCTTTCTTAGGAGTGCGACTGGCATTGACTTTCTTAGGAGTTTGATAGGCTTACTTACGGGTAACACACCCCTCTCAACTCATAACATACCCCTATCTCATCGTAACCCACCCCTCTCCACTCATATTATACCTCTATCCACTCTTATATAACACCCTTTCAACTCATAACACCTCTCAACTCATAACAACCCCCCTCAACTCATAACACACACTCCTCTCCACTCATAACACACCCCTCCACTCGTAACACACCTCCGCCACTCATATTATACCTCTCTCCACTCATAACACACACCTCTCAACTCATAACAGACCCCTGTCAACTTAAAGCACACCCCTCTCCACTCATAACAAACACCTGAACAAACCTCCCGTACCTCAGAAATCAGAAACCCACTACAGACTCTTCAAGCGACCTTTTCGAGCATTTCCCTTTAAATTTTTAAGCAATATCACAACTTTTCGACCTTTTCCCAATTTTAAGGGAATCCCTCATTTCTGCACTAACAGTTTATTTGTTATTATAAACGCAAGATAAAATTTCTAAAATATATATAATATCACCTCTATATCTGGTGGAAGCAGGGATGGAGCATAATGTAATCTGTATCCCCCAGTCTGGGGATCAAAATAAAGATAACACAGACTTGTGGTCCATTTTATGATTTTTTTTGTTATGTTTCATATCTTTTGCTGCCGTGTTTGATGTGTCAGAGTTTATTACTTGAGTTTTATTCTTGAGTTTTATTCTTGAGTTTTATTCTTGAGTTTATTTCTTGAGTTAGGGTTTTAAGGTACCTATAGATATTAAATATACATGCATATTGGCGCCATTCCCATTGCTCGATGTACTTTACACTATACTCCCGCTTAAGCATGTTGTGATCATTGGCCTCTGTATTTATTTGTTACATAATACCATGGCGCTATGATTAGGCATTTATGCTACATTGACTTTTTATGAATTAACGAATGGCGAAGGGAGTGTCAACTTTTTCAACCTCTTCGATCATGATATAAAGAAATAATGTATGATGTGCATATAATTCTTGGAACGATGATTCATATGAAACACTGATTCGTATGAATTGTTTTTATAGCGTTTGCTTTCATTTTTTCGTATATGGCAGGGTATTGATACAGTAAATGCTCACATGGGTATTAGAATAACCATCGTAATTGCACTCGCAAGCTCGTGCAATGACTTCAATTAATGCACTCGCAAGCTGGTGCATTTATTGCATGAATCCCACAAGCAAGGTCGTGCATTTACTGCATGGATCCCACTCGCAAGTGTGCATTTACCGTATATTACATGATTCCTAAATTTTCACGCCCGTGAAAATGCCAGTTATATTCTCCTTTTAACTGCCTAGTAGGAGTTATTTGAACGGAAGTGGTGATAAGAATTTTGAAATATATACTCATTGTATCTATAATGATTGTGAAATATAATTGGACAATTAATGAACTAAATATATGAAGTGTATTATTTTGTCTCTTCAAATTTGTTACTGAACTTCTTTCATTTCAAATTAGCTATACCAGAACTGAACCAAAATTGTATCAGGGACCCTAAAGGCACGACAAGATTAAAACTCCTTGACAAAGCTTCGTTTTGTCAAGGAAAAATACAGAATATTATTGTAATACGTTCTTTCAAAATGCCTCAGTGAGACCATTAATACTTACGAGTCACGACTCACGCATCTTAAAAATTAAATGAAGAACTCCAACGGTCGCCGTATATTAAACTGAAGTACTGACGTATCGGTCGCCATATACCTCGAATATTGATTTAATTTTGTTATGCCTTTCGGGACACCTGGATAGCTAGGTATGAAATGGGCTATCAGTACCGGTCAGCTCTCCTGGTTGAGTTTCTGATAAAGACGAATAAATGTGAAAACTTTGAATTATACGAATATGGTGACCTCTGTTCCGACAGGATGGCAACGGGGAGGATCGGGACTCCCGTCCCATCCGGGCGCCTGGGAGCTCGGAAGCGCTTGTCTCGGCCAGTTGCTTTCTCTCCTGGGCCCCCGCTGGCCCATCCCCCTTCTAGTAGGTGACCTTTGTCCGTAGTCGAATTCGTACGTAAGTGTGGCAGCTTGTCGATTCTGCTATGCACCATATTAAAATAAGCTGTAAGGCGTCATTAACTTACTATATAGAAGTCTGATAATGACGACACCTCGACCGCTTATTTATCAAATGTGCATGAATTTCGTATATTATGGAACACGCTACCATTTTCTTAGTAGCACTTCAGCGCGGGATTTGAGCGCGCACGCGAGTTTTTATTGAAAAAAGTGATGCCCTGGAGTGAGCCTCCTCGGCCACGGGCATGGACGAAGAGGCTGACTTTTTTTTACATAAAAAAGTGAGCCTAAAAATTTTTTCTTGAAAAATTTTTTATAGTAAAAAAAGTGATCCTCCTCGGCCACGGGGTTGGACAAAGAGGATCAAAAAATTTTATATAAAAAATTTTTCAAGTAAAATTTTTTATAAAAAAAAATTTTATGAAAATTTTTTATGTAAAAAAAAGTGAGCCTGCTCGGCCACCGTACTGTGCAACACTGCAAAAAAAACAAGCAAATCTGCAAATGCTTGCTCCTACGTTTTGTTTGATCATGCAAAGTTTTGTTTAAAGTGCTGTGTGACACTGAACTGCTCTACTGACTTTGTTTCTTACTGTTTCCAATCATTGATTTATCACCTATAGATACACTAATATTGTCTGCTATTTTCTGCTGGCCAACGCCATTTCCTGCTAGCTTGCCGTCAGCTTAAATGTGTGACACAAATTCCTCAATATGAACCTGTTCTCTGCTGGCTGCGTGCGAGCTCAAAGGTCTCTAGTTAGAACAAGTCTTTGAGTATTGTGCAATATTCTGGTCTGTATTCTTGTTTGTATCATGAGTTCACCTCACAACATGCACGCAGCTGCTTCTGGTGGCCCCAATTAGGGCAATTATCTAAGGATTATTATTGCACCATTTATGATTTAGTTTGATAGAAAATTGTAATTTTGACCAAGGTGAAATCTAAATTATTTAAAGTTTATTCTCTATTGAAGTTTTGCAAAATCTTAAATTCCAAATTCCAAAAGAAGGGAGGAAATCATGACTTCCAAAGATGACAGAGATCACAGTGCCATTAAAATTCCCTCATGTGTTTTGATCACAGGAGCCAACAGTGGTGTTGGCTTTGAATGTGCCCGTCAAGTGGCTTTAATTGATGGTGTGAAGAAAATCTATCTGGCATGTCGCAGTAAAGAGAAAGCAGAGACAGCAAAAAAGAGCTTGAGGATCAAACCAATACCTCCAAATTTGAGATTTTAGTTATGGATGTATCGAATATGGACTCTGTTCGCAATGGAGTGGACAGCTTGAAAGACGAGTTGATAATAGACGGAGTTGTACTAAATGCTGGAGGTGCAGGTGGTGATCCTCCCAATGCCTTGACTGCTGAAGGCGTAACAATTTCAATGTCTGCTAATGTGCTTGGACATGTGCTACTGATTGATGAGCTGATTCGTGCAGACAAGGTCAGAGGAGAAGCTGCAACAGTGATCTATGCTGGATCAGAATCTGCCAGAGGAATTCCTGCTATATCCATTCCACCTCCAAAGCTGGACAATGGTTCAGTGGAGGAATTTATAAGCATATGTAATGGTTCTTTTTTCACTGAAGAGGAAGCTAAGGACCCTAGATACATGGGAAGCAAAGCGAAATTTGTTGGTGCCTTGTGGATATCATCAATGGCTCACAAGAACTCTGACATGAGGTTCATCACAGTGAGCCCCGGAGCTACCGCTGGAACAAATTCCACAGCAACACTTCCTTGGTACAAACAAATGTTAATTGGAGCTTTGGTAAATTTCTCTGCTTTAATAGGCAAGGCCCATTCAGTTGATGTTGGTGCAAAACGATATGTGGATGCATTGCTGGACCACCAAAATTACCAATCTGGTGTATTCTATGGAAGTAAGAAAGGACTGTCTGGAGAAGTGGGTGACCAATCATTGTTTGTGGATTATTTTGCCAACAAATACTTTCAAGACAATGCCAACACAGCTCTTCACTCTTTCCTGAAATGAAGGACGCTGAGTCCAATTTTCACTAAATTGGGCTATATCTAGTGTTTAGAGTTTGCTACCTCACTTAATAGTAGATTGAATTAGATGAAAATAATATCATTTTTACATATCATTTCTATTTTTTTAAATTAACCTTTTAATTTAATTTTCAGGGCAGGACTAGATCAGTTCTTACCTTAGCGATGGGAATGTACCTGACCTGTGGTAACTCTTTAACCACATCATTTAATTTAGTTTACTCTATATCAAAATCATATAACCAAATTAAATTGTTTGATAGAATCTAAAACTGAAATAAAACATCAAAACAAAAATTTGTTATATTATCTGTTTAATTTGTGGAGTGGAGTTGCCAGAATTGTTCATGGTTGGTCGGGGGGCCCAAGCAGTGACGTCTAGCTCATTTTCAAAGCCGTGGCACCCTGATGGATATCTTTGGCCTCTACTATTTTTATCTTTTCCTGTTCCTAATCGCATTTTTGTTTTACAAAAAGGCATTGAGAAAATGTTAGCAGAGATCGTGTTTTTTGGGGGCTGTGTGTATACTACCTTTACATGTACTGTTAAATCTGAAATAGGTGGTGCGACGAAATTTGGTATGTAATGTGTACATGTATGTATGTATGCTCCATTTTCATGCATTCAACTGCTCCTTAGTCCTTTATAATATCACTCGCTCCAATATAGCTTGGTTTTAAACTTTACAACACTACTTTATACAATCAAATTTGAGGATGTCGATGTCTATGGCTAAGAGCCCACCAAGAATGCAGCTGTAAAGATACAGGTGACCAGGGGGCACAGAGTGCTGAGGTGAAACCATGAATGAAAGCTGTGACGGGAGCTCCTGGATGAGATGAGTAGTAGTGCAACTGTTCACAAACAATATCCATATGATCATAATCCACCAACTAACCAAGGCTGCATTCTGGTGGGCTCCTGGCCGTGACAGGCGGCATCTGAATGAATTTGATTGTGTAGATTTTTAGTGCCAATGTAAAGTATTGAGTATTATTTTATTGATTTGCAGTATCTGAGAAATAGTTTGCTTGTAGATTTTAGGTAAAATACAATATATTATATATTCTATTGCATTCTATTCTAATTGATGATTGTATAATATTCATCAAACCAATCAAGTTCATTCAGTC
Source organism: Beroe forskalii (assembly GCA_011033025.1). NCBI lineage: Eukaryota > Metazoa > Ctenophora > Nuda > Beroida > Beroidae > Beroe > Beroe forskalii. The sequence goes on along the minus strand of WFMF01000176.1, from coordinate 192,798 downwards.
ACTTCATGAGTTGTGTGTCTGTCTGTTATGTGCCAGTTCTTGCAATCTCAATGATACCAGTTTTTGCAATTTAAGTAATATTTCCAAAAATACAATCCATAATCTATAATGATTGATGATCTATAATGAAATTGACGATAATGATACTTATAATCCATAATGAAATTGATAATTATAATGATTCAGAACTGTTACCAATTTGGAACTGACCAATATCAATTAAAAACTAATGTAAATTTCTCAGGCCACTGAATCCTTCATTTAAAATATTGTTGTATGAACATTGCGCAATGACTTGTCTTTTCTCAGGCGCTTCTGCTGCAGCCCAATGATTGGTGAATCCAAAGCATTCTGTGTCCCCTGTCTCCTACTCCTGATAATGAACAAGTCTGAAAGAAAGCCAAAAACACCCCCTGTAGGAGCTGCTATATCCCACTTGCAGTCGCCAGAGACTGCTGCATCAAGATCCAGGAGCAGTGGTCTGCCTAGGAGTACCAGCCTGCCTACTGCAACCACACGTGCTCAGAGCCCTTTCGCGAGTCCTGTTTCCTCGCCCAGCAAGAGGAACAGCGCGCCAATGAAGGGGCCAATCAAAGCTCTCAAACCCAACACACCTGAGGACGCTAATGTATCAGTTGTGACAGAGGACCCCCATCTTGAAAAGCCCAAGCCGCTTCGAGATCTCGGAAAATGTCCCTGCAACAACACCAACAGCAGTGCTGCAACCTCCTGGAAAATTGACTGCAGCGTCTGTGACCAGTACTGGCATGTCGATTGCTTGGGTTTGAATGGCTTAACCGATAAAATGATCAACAAGCTGCTGAACTTTAAATGTCCTCTGTGCTGGGTATCTCCTATCCCAACCAGTCAGGAAATATCCCAAATGTGCCACGTATGCAGAAATACAAGGGCAATCCAGCATCTGAACAATGACATCGAACTTCCACTCTTCAAAGAAAAGATTGCTGATATAAAATCAGTCTGTTCCAAACTTGCTGATATTGACTTGCTGAAATTCTCTGAGCAAATTGAAGTTCTAAGGGAGCTTGACTTGCATGTGAAGCATGTCCTCTTGAACCAGGATTCTCTTGAGGAACATAAGGAATCTATCCAACTTATGGAAAATAAGGTTGATTCCTTAACCACCACCATGGACATGAACCACAGCTCACTCAGCAACCAAATAAAAAGCCTTGAGGCCCAGATTCAAAATCTCACGATCCCTCCAAGCCAACCTGGTAATCAGGATGAAATCCTTGCTAGCATCGCTGGTAAGGTTGATAAACTCTACCACCCTGACCTGGATTTCAAAGACCAGTTTAACAAAATGCAGGACCAGATCAATGAACTTACTTCCCGAGAAGCTCCATCTAACTCCTCATTCAGTGATGAAATACTAGAAGCAATAGGAAAAAGACTTGAGGCACTCACAGACAATAAGCACGAAATATCAAAGGGCTTCAAAGATCTTAAGCACAGGATTGGGCGGATTGAAACTAGTAGCTCAATGTCCATAACTCAGTCGGACCCATCTATGCTGTCAACGATCCCTCATGCTGTTCCACTTACACCTTCTGGAAGTCTGGCTGCACCGATGCAACACGAGGAGATTGATCATGGTGAATCCGCTGTCGGTAGCTCTGTGGATGATTTCGTCACAGAAACCGTGGCCAACCAACTCACATCGTGGCCAACCAACTCACATCACTGTTCAGTCAAAAGCAGGGTGAGTTCAAGGCCGAGAGTGGCCGATCTGTTCTTTATTTCGGAGAGCAGTACAGGTACACCGGCTCATCAGCCTCAAATGAAAGATTCACATCTTTCCCTCCCGAGGTCTATCTCCTTGCGCAGAGGATTAACAACGAACTCTGTAAAGATGGCATCCCACCAGTCAACAGCTGCCTGGTCAACAAGTACGAAGGGTCTGGTGGATTCCTTCCCCAACATTCGGACGACGAGCCCACCATACATCCCGAATCGAGCATCTTCACGGTATCCCTCGGTGATGAGTGCACTGTGAAGTTCACAGATAGAGGGAGTGGAGCTGTTGTCCACGAACTAGCTCCGAAGCACCGGTCCCTATACACGATGACCAGGAAGAGTCAAGATGTATTCCGACACAAAATTGAGCAGGGTTCTATGGGTGAGGGAGTCCGGTACAGTCTCACGTTTCGTACCATCTCATGGAGAAACCGGGCAGCAACGTGTATCATCGGCGACTCCAACACGGGCGGACTTCAGTTCGGGGAGGATCCTAAGCGGTCATTTGGCAAGGCACTCCCGGGGAGGCGGATTGGTGCGATGCTTCTCAAGGATATCAACGCCAAAGACACCCTGGGATACTCCAACGTGGTCGTCATGTGCGGCATCAACGATCTGAAGCAGATAAGTATTAAATCACCAAGTGATGTTCGGGGGGTTTTTAACACTCTGACATCAAAAATATCAGCTATACAGAAACTTAATCCCAGAGCACATGTTTTCGTTTGCCCAGTCCTCCCCACCAAACTCGAGGAACTGAATAGAAAGGGGATGTGTTATAACTTTATAACAAGTTAATAATGAACGAGCTGATCCCCTCAAATTATGGTGTGAGTTTTGTGGATGGTTTTCAGAGTTTTCTGGACGAGAGTGGATTGTTAAACCGCTCTCTGTCAAGAGATCTCAACAGATTCAAGAGACCAGACCACTTGCACCTGAATTTGCGGGGCTTGGCAAAGCTTGGATCTCTAATTAAGAACGCTATCCTCCTCAGGAAGTCAGGAGGTATTGACAGGAGGAAGAGGACGAGGGTTGACGGCACGTCGTACAGGGACATCGCAGCAGCAGGAGTAGTAGTGGAGCAGGATGGCTATCAAGCGCCGCCATGACTGCCCTGATAAAGGAGGTATGTGTTCACTGCGCAGAGAGTGTTAACGTAGGTCAGTCAATTAATGAATATAACGTATGCGATCGCGTCATCCATACTAAATGTTTCGATAAAAAAACTTACACGTTTTTTGAAAATGACTTCTACTGTAAGGATTGTGATCAGGGGCGGCTCGTATGGGTGTATGGGTGTTGAGATACACCCAAAGCAGATAAGGAGAAAATAAGAAAAAGATTAAAAAACAAAAATCTATTTTTTTTCTTTCTTCCATAGTCACGCGCGCGGCGCACACTCGCGGAGAATACCAAATCATTAGAAAAAAAGCCGCGCATTAAATTCGATTTATTCTTGCTCGAAAATCGAGCGCTATTATATGGGTGTAACGCGCACACCCAAAATCAGGGATTTTACCTGTAAGTTGCAATGATCTCTTAGCGGCTCGTCAAATCTGGGTGCGTAGTGTAATTTTACAATAGATGGGTGCGTACACCCATGGTTTGGCGGGAAACTTTCGAGGAAAATTCTGGTAGAACTCTGCGATTAGCGCCATTTCTCTTGCGTCTGCTTGAATTACGTCACTCTTTTCTTTGTAGGCATTTAACTATCGGCATATGAACGTTATTTTCTAAAACTTAAAGATAGAGTTCACAAACTATATTTCCGTACTTACTTAATTTGAACACGAAATTGAAGTAAGTTTTCTGAGGATAAAACGATGAAACTTTCGCAAAAAAATCGATCAGCATGTAATTGTAAATCTTCAGATCATGCATTTCAATATCATTTTCGATTTTGTTTGTCAATCTTCACCACACCTCCATCTTCATCATCACACCTTCATAAAGACCATACAAGAGCACAAAACCACTTAGCAGCACGTGAGTACATAATATTGTTAATATTTATTCAGGTCCGTCAATTTCGAAATATGATTTACAGTATAGTGTGATAAAATGTCGATGTGATATCCTTAAAATCGAGATTTTAGCGTCGAAAAATTCGCTTATTTTTTGATAAATTTGACAATTTTAGACCATTTTTATTGCACAATTGAAGAAGAAAATCGTCGGGTCCGCCTACAGCGTAGGCCTCCGGCAGTTGGGGGGCCCGCCCCCCAAACCCCCTGAGTCCCTCGAACCTCGGTACCCAAGTCCCCATTCCAGCCACCCCCACGAGCCGCCCCTGATTGTGATTACAAAGCAATAAAACGTTACAACCCATTTAAAGATGATTTCGAAAATGATGAAATTGACGAAAATGATGATATATTCAGTTTCTCACAGATATTGTCGTCGTGTAAACCCCATAAAGTAAATGAGATCAACAGCTCGTATACAGACGTTATGAAAGACCACATGTCTATATTTTTTTCAGAATATTGACGGGTGCCAAATCCAATTTTGATACTTTTGTATCATCATTGGAGCAACACCCACAAATTCCCAATTATTGCAATTGCTGAAACTAATATATGCCCTGAACAAGGTAATATCTATCAAATCAGCGATTACACACCGAAAATATCAAGAAAATGTCTGAGAAAAGTAAAGGCACAGGGGTTGCGCTTTTACATACACAATTCGCTTAATGCAATTGAAAAAAAAACAGAGTTTTCACAATGTAATGAAAATCTAGAAACATATTTTGTTACGTTAAGCAGTGACAGTGATAAGCCTATAACTATTGGTGTCGTGTATAGGCCCCCCAGTGGTAACCTGGACGACGCCCTCGAAGAGCTGAAGACCATAATTGAAACCGCACCGAAAGAAACTTATATCGCCGGCGATCTCAACATTGATTTACATAATAACAATACAACAGAAGTAGAAAAGTTAGAAAGTATATTATTTAGTAACGGTTTTTATCCCACTATCTCTAGCGCAACCCATGAGAAACCGGGATGCAAAGCCTCGTGTATAGACAATATAATCACAAACGATATTGCGAGTATCATTGAAACCGGGCACGATACCCAACACAATCACTCACCACCATCAACTATTTGTCGTATTTGAAAGCACCACCACTAAGCTAAAAAACACTAATAAAACTACGCAGTTCTACGACTATTGTAACTCTAATGTAGAAAAGTTTGTTGAATGCCTCAGTGAAGACATTAGCAATAATGATATAAGCAACTTTGATATATTTACCAGAATATTCCGAGAAAATCTAGACAAGACATGTAAACTCCAAATTCCAAAATGCTCTAAACGTACCGTTCAGAACAACCCATGGATAACGAGTGGTATTATCGCATCAATTAACCAATGTGACGACTTGTACTACAAATGGCGCAAGTGTCGTAATAAGGCGTGTAAAGAAGGAGAAAAAGATGACCGGGGAGGGGGATGCTTTTGTGAAATATGTAGTAAAAAGCGCTGCGCATACACTAAGTACAAAGACTTCCGTAAAATGCTTAAAAAAGTGAGGAAGAATGCTAAGGAGAAGTACTACAAGGGGAAATTTGAAGAGAAATCTGGTGATATGAAAAAAACCTGGGAGACCATTAATAAATTGAGGGGCAAGAGCAAGCGCCAGATCAAACCACAATTTATAATTAATAACGAAAAGATCACCAACCGTAGAATTATTGCTAACGAATTTAACAAATACTTCGTATCATTAGCATCTAACTTAAATAACTCATATAATGAGCTGGGTGAGGTGAGCGTTACTGAAATACCCAGTTTTACTGATTACTTACCACAAACAAATCCATCTAGTATATACCTCCATGACTGTACGCCTGAAGAAATCAATGACATCATTAGAGAATTCCAGAATGGTAAATCGAGTGACATACCAATACACGTTATCAAAGCAGCATCTCATACGATAAGTCCGATAATCTGCGCACTATACAATAGGTCCATGCAAAACGGTATTTTCCCAGATGTGCTAAAAACGGGGAAAATATCCCCAATTTATAAAAAGGAAGATGAGCAACTTCTTGAAAATTATAGACCAGTGTCAACGCTCCCAATATTTGGCAAAATCTTTGAAAAAGTTATATTTTCTAGAATGTATAGCTTTGTTACATCTAAAAATCTAATGTACGAGAACCAATATGGTTTTAGGAAAGGACACTCCACAAATCACGCGATTAACTATTCTGTAACACATATAGAGCAGCTGATTCGTGAAAAAAGCACGTTCTTGGCATATTTATCGATTTAAGTAAAAGCTTTCGATACAATCAGTCACGATAAATTATTGTATAAGCTTAATAGATATGGAATACGAGGGCAACGTATTCATTGATAAAAAACTATCTATCTAATCGAAAACAATATGTTTCGGTATTAAATGAAGACTCCGACAAATTACTAGTAGAGTACGGGGTCCCACAAGGATCAGTATTAGGACCTCTTCTCTTTATTATATACATAAATGACATTTGTAGCTCAACCCAATTATGCAAATTTGTTTTATTTGCAGATGACACAAACATCTTTGTATCTGACAAATGCATCAAAACTCTATTCCAAACAGCAAAACAAAGTACTCGAATCAGTCAATCAGTACATGCGCTGTAATCTTTGCATATAAATATTAAAAATGCTGCTATATGTACTTCAAACCACGTGGTAGAAGTAATAATGATAACACTATAGAAGAATCGTTAAGTCTGGTACTAGGTAACAAAACCATTAGCCAAGTCACGGAAACAAAGTTCTTGGGTGTCATCATTGATGACAAACTATCATGGCTTCCACATATCAAATACCTGAACAAAAAACTTAAGTGTGAAATCGGAAAACTAAATGCGATAGGAGGCCTTATTCCAACTGAATTGCACAAAACCCTGTACCACACGCTATTTGAGTCACATCTTAGTTATGGTATATCAGCATGGGGAGGTGTGTCCAAAACTGCTATAGATCCTCTCTTTATTACCCAGAAGAAGTGTATTAGAGTATTGTTTGGTGATAGGGAATCTTACTTAGAAAAATTTAGGACATGTGCTAGAACGAGGATTTTTGGAGAGCAAATTCTCGGCAAAGAATTTTATGAGAGAGAACACTCTAAACCGCTATTTAAAAAACATCAACTTCTGACTGTACATAACCTACACAAATACCATTGCCTACTTGAGCTTTTTAAAGCTATGAAACTTCGAATACCGATGCCAATTTACGAACTATTCCAGCGCTCGAGAATCCGTGATGACAAACTTGTAAGCTTAAAACATTCTATTCTGTTTAACCACCAATCCTCCAACCTCTGGATCAAATGTCGCAAATCTGAAATTGATTTTACTACCCCCATTATGATTGTAAAACGTCGACTTAAACAATCACTCCTAGATTACCAATCTGCGTATGGTGAAGATTGGCACAACTACAACTTTGATCTGGCCCATTTCGAATTCTAGTTCTTATTTTCTCTCTTCTTTCTCTAGTTAAGAACCACTGAATTATGTACGCAATGAACCGGCTGCTGCACTACACACAGAATTATCTTTTCTGTAACACAGCCTATGAAATGTACTTACATTGTAACACCGAATACCGATCACACTCCATTTTCACACACCGACAATAAGCGGTTACATGTCGAAGTGGTGACCGTATACCGCAACTTACATGGTCGAGGCGACAGCCGAGACTGTGTAAGTAGGATAATGGACGAGGCGTGCCGAGTTCATTATCGAAAGTATATACACAGCCGAGATCATGGAACCGGATTATACCCCGACCGGAAATAGCTGGGGCCTACTATTCTCTTGCAAAACAACAGTATTTCTTCCCATCCGGTCTGACGACCCTCGTCCGGATTCAACGCTTAAGTAGATATTTGGTGCTCCTTTATAAAATCAAATTTCATTTTAAGCTTTTTTGCACAGTTATTCAATGGAGACCGTATAACCAAACTTACACGGTCGCTAAAACAAGCTTGGGAGGGGTATAATGTACGATTAACAAACGAATGGGAGTGTTATATCGAGAATTGTCACACGAGGCGTCAGCCGAGTTTGACAATTTTCGATATCACACGATCCATGAGTTTGTTAATTGTATTATTACCCGACAAAACAGTACTCCCTACCACTCGGGTCTGACGACCCTCGTCTGAATTCAACGTTTTTATAGATTTTCGAGTGCTCCTTCATAAAATCAGCAATTTATTTAACGATATTCTGCTCTATTATTCCGCCACCGTTCAGTAGTCCTATAAAGGAGTGATATATCGATAATTATCACACTGGAGTTTGAGCCACGGGAGGGTAATAATACTAGGGCGTTCGGAAATGATTGTCACTACAGGCATAAAATGAGAAATATGACCAAAAATATCAAAATTTCAACATAGTCGAGTACTAGGGTCTCTACCAGACTGAATTGCAAATTTTCAGTGC
>WFMF01000176.1:0-184467 GCA_011033025.1 Beroe forskalii | reverse complement strand
GACTATTTGAGAACTTGAAGGTTGGGTATCTGTTTAAAACAGGTATCGGTCTGTTCTTGACTATTTGAGAACTTGAAGGTTGGCCCCTGTTTAAAAACAGGTATCGGTTTGTTCTTGACTATTTGAGAACTTGAAGGGGTCTCCCTGTTTAAAAACAGGTATCGGTCAGTTCTTGACTATTTGAGAACTTGAAGGTTGGGTATCCCTGTTTAAACAGGTATCGGTCAGTTCTTGACCATTTGTTTGAAGGTATCTCTGTTTAAAACAGGTATCGGTCAGTTCTTGACTATTTGAGAACTTGAAGGTTGGGCATTCTGTTTTAAAACAGGTATCGGTCAGTTCTTGACTATTTGAGAACTTGAAGGTTGGGTATCAAGTTCTGTTTAAAACAGGTAATTTAAAACAGGTCAGTTCTTGACTATTTGAGAACTTGAAGGTTGGGTCTCTGTTTTAAAACAGGTATCGGTCAGTTCTTGACTATTTGAGAACTTGAAGGTTGGGTATCTCTGCTTAAAACAGGTATCTGACCATTTGAGAACAGGTATCGGTCAGTTCTTGACTATTTGAGAACTTGAAGGTTGGGTATCTCTGTTTAAAACAGGTATCGGTCTGTTCTTGACTATTTGAGAACTTGAAGGTTGGGTCTCCCTGTTTAAAACAGGTATCGGTCTGTTCTTGACTATTTGAGAACTTGAAGGTTGGGTATCCCTGTTTAAAACAGGTATCGGTCAGTTCTTGACTATTTGAGAACTTGAAGGTTGTTTAAAACAGGCATCGGTATCTATTTGAGAACTGTTTGACTATTTGAGAACTTGAAGGCATTCTGTTTAAAAACAGGTATCGGTCAGTTCTTGACTATTTGAGAACTTGAAGGTCCCCTGTTTAAAACAGGTACGGTCTGTTCTTGACTATTTGAGAACTTGAAGGTGGCCCCCTGCTTGAAACAGGGTCCCTGTTTATTTGAAACTTGAAGGTTGGGCCCCTGGTCAGTTCTTGACTATTTGAGAACTTGAAGGTTGGGTATCTCTGTTTAAAACAGGTATCGGTCAGTTCTTGACTATTTGAGAACTTGAAGGTTGGGTATCTCTGTTTAAAACAGGTATCGGTCAGTTCTTGACTATTTGAGAACTTGAAGGTTGGGTATCTCTGTTTAAAACAGGTATCGGTCAGTTCTTGACTATTTGAGAACTTGAAGGTTAGTATCTCTGTTTAAAACAGGTATCGGTCAATCTTTGATTATTCGAGAACTTGAAGGTTGGGTATCTCTGTTTAAAACAGGTATCGGTCAGTTCTTGACTATTTGAGAACTTGAAGGTTGGGTATCTCTGTTTCAAACAGGTATCGGTCTGTTCTTGACTATTTGAGAACTTGAAGGTTGGGTCTCCCTGTTTAAAACAGGTATCGGTCTGTTCTTGACTATTTGAGAACTTGAAGGGTCCCTGTTTAAAACAGGTCTCCATGTTTAAAACTTGAAGGTATCGGGGTCTGTTTTGACTATTTGAGACTATTTGTTTAAAACAGGAAGTTCTTGACTATTTGAGAACTTGAAGGGGTCTCCCTGTTTAAAACAGGTATCGGTCTGTTCTTGACTATTTGAGAACTTGAAGGTGGGGTCTCCCTGTTTAAAACAGGTAACTGTTCTTGACTATTTGAGAACTTGAAGGTTGGGCCCCATGTTTAAAACAGGTAGGTCTGTGGAATGTTTAAAAAGGTATCGGTCTGTTCTGACTATTTTTGTCTCCGGTTTAAAAAAAGGTATCGGTTTATTTGAGAACTTGAAGGTTGGGTCTCCATGTTTAAAACAGGTATCGGTTTGTTCTTGACTATTTGAGAACTTGAAGGTTGGGTCTCCCTGTTTAAAACAGGTATCGGTTTGTTCTTGACTATTTGAGAGCTTGAAGGTTGGGTCTCCCTCTTTAAAACAGGTATCGGTCAGTTCTTGACCTGATAGATCCGTGAACCCATCAACTCAACACACCGTAAACTCTCTGACCTCTCAACACACCGTAAACTCCCCGACCTCTATAGGGGAGAGGCATGATGCGTATTATACGAGATGATCCAAGAGTTAAACAGGGCATCATCTCATTAACTAATTATCTAATTAACTTGGCAGACCCTCATTATATTGATCAGTGATTAGCCGCGGGTGTGTATGACAACAGTACGAGCAATGTGTCTGAACTCCAGTTTACATGTTGTACATTGTGCTCGTTGGCAATCGCTCCAAATGCTGAAAATGGAAAACAAAGACTTCTTGCATCATTGTCGTATATGATTGTCCGTCATTTTAGACTTCGGTACACGCTCTGTACTATTTGGATTCGAAGGAATCATAATGTACAGTTATTTCTTTTGTCCTTCGTTCGAATGCTTGAGTAGAGAATGCTTGGCATGTTGTGAATAATAATATTTTCATTAGATGCATCAGACATGGCGTGCCATCGAGCTCTCCACTTCTAATGAATAATACAGCAATAGAGATGCTTCTTAAAATTCAGTTGTGTCGTATTTTATTAACTATTTTGAAAGATCATCTATCAAACGAATCGGTGACTTTAATAATTTACATCTAATTATAGCAGATAAGGTAGCCTGACGCTTTCTTTAATATTAACTCTTATCTCTGAAAGTTAATATTTTTCAAGAAAATATCTGAATGTTTTTCATTTTTATCCCATGGAAATGCTGTTTTTTGAGTTTCAAGCAGAGGTATAGGTTTCTAAGGATCCCCATGGCAACCTGTCCGTTTCCATAGCTCACTTTACGTCACGAATCACAAAACGGAATGTATATTTTAGAGTATGCAGGCTAAATTTAGCTCTACCCTTCCATACAGAGCGAACCTTGCTATCATATTCTGTAGCTAGGTGCTCAGATGCTCAGGTACTTTGGTAGTTGGTAATTGTTGGCGTCAATTAACAAGTACTGCTGGTATAGGGTATATACTCTGAGTATATTGCCTACGTACTGCATAGTATCTCATATCAAACACAAGTTCCCTGACTATTTCCCGTTTTTGTTCTCCATGAAGCTACTGTGGAGCATTGTTTGGAGATAATGCCACTAACTTTCTTCCCTATTCAGCCTTCTCGAATACTAGGTCTCTCCCTTTTGCTTGCAATACATGCCATTTTCAGTTTGTCCATAATTTCGTATCTCTGTGAAATTAAGTAGATTGGCATGGGAGAATGATAGACACCTACTTGTATCAAACTAATGTTGGATATACAATTTATGTTGGGATATTTAACACATTTAACTGAATTGTTGGTTAAATGGTTGTATCTACTTATGACTAGGTAATATCCCTGACATATAATAATATGTCGTCATTCGTTGTACGAGATATTAGGTCTGTACCAAAATGCCACATATAGCATTATTAACTGAAAATTAACTTCCGTGATTCAATAAGTCAAGCAGTGTCGATTTATCGATTTATAGAAATTTATTTTTGGTTGGAAAGGCAGTGAAACAACAAGTTGTTGGGAAATTGAATCATTGAATTCTCATTCATCTTTATTCTATTAGAAGTTATACCCATTCAAGCATAAACATTCTCAATAAAATTTCGGTAAATTGAGCGATCCGTCGAGGCCAGTATCACGCCAGTATCAGGCCTACCTCACGCCGTTATCGCGCCAGTATTCCGCCAGTATCGCGCCAGTATCACGCAAGTAGCGCACCAGTAGCATGCCAGTATCGCGTCAGTACCGCGCTAGTAGCACGCCAGTATAACGCCAGTAGTACGCCATTATTACGCCAGTAGCGCGCCAGTAGCACGCCAGTACCGCGCCAGTATCGCGCCAGTCGAACCTAACTTTGGGCCAGGCGCCAGTAACACGCCAGTATATGATCTGATACTGGCGTGCTACTGGCGCGCTACTGGCGTGCTACTGGTGCGCTACTGGTGTGATACTGGCACAATACTGGCGTGATGAATCATCACGCCAGTAGTGCGCCAGTATCACACAATGTTAGGTGAAGTTGTTATGTGAAGTTGTTAGGTGAAGTTGTCGTGTGAAGTTGCAAGCACGACACGATTGTATACATGTCAACATTTGCCAGTTTTGTCATGTAAACTATTCTCATGATTCTCAACACGAGGTACTGACGTTGGTGATAACGTCATCATCACGAGGTAGAGCGGGAAACTAGTGACGTCTAACTGCTTCCATTCGTATGTTACAAGCAATGGTTTTATCTCGATCTGCTCTTATTATAGCTCATGATTGTTTTCTCTTTTGTAGTAATTGGTGTATTTCGCTGCAGCACGTTTTAGCTAATTTACTACTAAAATAGTCTGGACGACCATAACTGCACTGGTCAGAAAATCCCATAAGATACCTACAAAAATCTTAAGATACTTGGACCTAAGAAGATAAACCTGAGTAGCTGAACGATTTATTGGTTCTAGTGGACTTGGTGTCATGCCATTCATATAGCACTAAGCAGGTTTCATCCATAGTTTGGGTTCTGTGGACATAAATTGTCCATATACGCCATTATATAGCCAAAAATCAATACAAGGGTTTTTATGAGGCTTCAAATGTTGAAATTAGTCGCGATTCAAACGTACTAGAGTTTGAATCGTGGGTCCAACGTTGGATGCAACTTGGTGTGTATTCGGAGATTCTATTAATTGGTTTTCTGTAGAGGAAGCTGTTCGTATATTTGGTTACACGGACGACTAATAACTTAGGTTTAAAGCCATGTGCCTTGCTTCCCACAGCACAAATGTTGTGCATTTCGTTTATTTTTGTAGTTTCACGAGAGGCTTCTTCCATTAATCCATTAATTTCCTGGTTATTTGAATTAAATTTTCCAACTTTGCATATATTATAATGAACTGATTAGGGGGGGGGTTCACCCCTCATAATTTTGAAAACACGAATTTGAGATATGAGTTTACCAAGTTGGCTAGGACCTGTACCATCATTTCGGTGGTGGCCTTGAGTCCATAGGTCCATAACTCGAAGGATATAGAGCTTAGTTTTTGTTTGCATTCGAATCGTCTCCATAATCATTTTTGTGTTTTTGGTCAAAATTTGATTAAAAATGACGAAGTTACGGCCATGCAAAGTGGCGTTGGCCAATATCGGGCCTTAATATGGCCTTAATGGCCATATTCTTGGAGATATGAGCTTCAAATTTTTTCACATCATTTCTAGCTTAAAATTGAAGGGCAAATAATCAATAATCAATAAGGCAAACCAATGAATAGATGAATTGGACCTTATTAATATTTGGTCATTTTAGCCTTGAAACCTTCAAAAATCAACAAAATCGCTTATACCTCAGCTTGGGATTTTGTCCAAGTGGACTTTAAACTTTTCTTTATAGCCGTATACCCTCACTGGGATTCAATGTCGACGAAAGCAATCACATGATTCTCTTCGTTAATATTAATGATAGTTAATGACCTAGTCCGATTTCAGCTCCTTTAAATCAGGAGAGGGTGGCTTAGAGAACGATTAAGATAGAAATATTAGCATATAGCGCATGGGGAAGGGATTATTTGATAGGATGATCGTCTAATGTTCTAACAAGTTTAAATCATGCGATTCCTAGACACCAAGCAAACACACTCCCGGCAGTAATATGGGATTCTACTTACTACCTACTTGGAAGAAATATTCTAACTCTGCATACATTATTAAGTGATCCAACCAATTGATCACATTGGAAAACTCCCAAAAAAGCAGTTATAGATATGATTTCCTATTTCCTATTAGTCCGCTCTGCTCAAAATGGAGCTATTATAAGATATATGTATTCATATTATGTGTTTTGGATGATGACCGGATGTATTCACATTTTATGTTTTAATGAGCCTCTTAAGATATGTTTTCGTTTTCTCTGTTCTAATGGAATACCACATTCTCTTGATGCGAAGTTGTATATTTTCATCAAACTCCAGAAGCTATTGCTTATTGCTACCTCCAAAGTTCACTGATCATTCAGTCATTTGTTTGTCTAGTATATGGTATATACCAATGTTTACAAGTTTACAGTAGATACCTAGTACCTACCTCACAATATTGAGTTTTAATGTCTGCGCATGTACATGATACTTGTTCTTAATAAGATCACTAGCGTTGAAGTTCAATTGTTAGCCTGTATATTACGAAGTTCAATACCTATCATGATAACATCACAACCCTCGACTTGATATTTCTATCTGTAGAATCTGTCATTATATTTCAAAATACCTATCATAACATCATAACCCTAGACTTGATATTTCTATCTGCCTTACTGCAGAATCTGTCCTTATGTTTCACTACTCGACTGAGCGTGGAAGCGAGTAATTTAAGACTGAGTGAGTTTGTTTGCGTTGTTTGTTTACAGTATCGAGTGTCGAAGGTTGCGTGATTTCTCTAAACTCTGTGTGCCGCTGTAGCCATATCATGCCAGCATAGTAATGTTCAATCAAGTCTTCGGTCCTCCGTGCTTCTATAAGTTTTATTTTGTAGAATTCTCCGCTCCAATATCCCTTTATCAAACACTGCTTGATTTGCATTACTCTAACTGATCTGCCATTAGTCAACCCGCTATCTAATACCATCACTGCCGGTTTGTCTACCGGTTTGTATACCACTATCTAATAAGTTAACTGTTGGAGTCCGGCCGGTGGTTTTTAGCGGTGAATCTAGTGTTTATTCTACTGATTTACTGGAATGTACTTGTTGTACTTGTTGCTAGGTTTATATGTCGGATAGCTGGGTTTCGTTTTCGACTCTCTTAAATTACCCTGTACATTGTACAACGTGCACTTTGACTTTTGACGATTTAACAATAAAATATTATGTAAAATTTGGTTGATTTGCAACCAAACACTCAAACATTTCAAAATTTCGTATAAATTGCCCCTCATTTTCTTGAATAGTGATTGATTTATTCTTTGTTTCGTTGTACTGGTACAAGTCTATCTTGTTCCAGTGCTACCCGAGTACCCGGTTCAACCGGATCAAAATCGAATAAAATATCAATCACTCTTCGCATCAAACTGTGCGACTCTTATTCTTTCATTCAACGACTCTATCCGTGAACCCATTAACCTTAATCAACGACCCGTGAACTCATTTACCCCCAAACCACCAGTAGATGTCAGCTAAGTTTGACCTGCTGTATAACGACTACCTGCGCCGCTACAGACCGTGGGAGCTGAGTGGGAGGGCAGCTTGGGAGTATTACTACCGCCCCTGGAGGTTCTACCCCTTCAATACCTGGAATAGCGAGTACTACGCCAAGTACTGGAAGTATTACGACAAGTATTACGACAAGTATTACGACTACTTCTACCACAGAGACCTGGAGAGATACTACCGATACACACCGCACTACTTAGTATGTCTCTAGTAGTCGGGAGACTCTCCTGACTGCTCAGGAGCTATGTCAGGAGGGAAGGGAGGGGTAGTAGTATATCAATATGTGTGCTCGACTACTCGACTAGAACTGTCAGGCGTTTAAATGGGGAAGGGGTGGAGATGGGATGAAAATGGGGTAGGAAATCACTTAAATTAAACAAATAAGTTACTCTCTATGAGCTGTATTTTGGGGGGAGTCTGGTACTCAGCAGTCCATTAACCACATCCCATTCCAGGAAACCAGTGCCATAGAAGACTATGTGAAGTCCACTAACCACATCCCATTACAGGAAACGAGTGCCATAGAAGACTATGTGAAGTCCACTAACCACATCCCATTCCAGGAAACGAGTGCCATTGAAGACTATGTGAAGTCCACTAACCACATCCCATTGCAGGAAACGAGTGCCATAGAAGACTATGTGAAGTCCACTAACCACATCCCATTCAGGAAACGAGTGCCATGAAGACTATGTGAAGTCCACTAACCACACCCTATTCAGAGTGCCATTGAAGACACGTGAACGAGTGCCATTGAAGACTATGTGAAGTCCACTAACCACACCCCATTGCAGGAAACGAGTGCCATTGAAGACTATGTGAAGTCCACTAACCACATCCCACTGCAGGAAACGAGTGCCATTGAAGACTATGTGAAGTCCACTAACCACATCCCACTGCAGGAAACGAGTGCCATTGAAGACTATGTGAAGTCCACTAACCACATCCCATTGCAGGAAACGAGTGCCATTGAAGACTATGTGAAGTCTATCGACAAGCTAGAGAACCTGAGATGTAACATAAACCGGCTGCGAGAGGACTTGGAGCTGAGTTCCCGGTCCATTGACGACAAGTTGGACGAGTCCAGCCGGTGCGTCCGAGGGGATGCGTCCCCCTCCCGAGGGGGTGCGTCCCCCTCGCGATCTGCTTCAAGAGGGGATCTCACTAGAGGGGAGGCGGAGCTCTCGAGATCTTACAGACTGTGAGTTGCACGATAATGTGCTGTTAACTTAGTAATTCCAATGTCATAGAAGCATCAAGAAATTACTCCGGACTCCCTTCCTTTCTCTGATTCCCTTCCCTCCCCTGATCCCCCCTCTCTGATTCTTCCGGAATCCCCCATCCCTCCCTCTGACTTCCCCCTCTCTAACCCCCTTCCCCCCTCAGTGCAGCAGATGATTTGGATGTTGACGATGATATCCTCGACACGCAGATATGGAGTGAGGGTGCGCCGCGGCCGCGTCTGGCCTGCTCAGCCACGCCCTACCGGGGACAGATCAACACCCTCCGTCTGCAGTCCTTGAGACTGGAGGAGAAGAGGCTGCTGGAGATTAGGAGGCTCCAGGTCAGCTACAACTCCTCGTTAAAAGTGGAAATTTAACTTTAAAGTATGGCCCGTGTCAGATTATTAACCCGTAGGGTGTCGGCTCTACGCGGCTCATTTCTTCGTGCATTACGAAGCTCAGTATGAAATCCAGTCGAGATTAAATTTCAAATTCCCGCCACTCATTCTCTTGACTAACTCTGCTGACATAGAAAGAATAGGGTTCCTGGCTATTTGCCACCAGGTCCAAATTAGTAGTGTTATACAGGGTATACAATTATAATCATACCCTGTTCATACCAATCTGTCAAATATTCGCCAGATTAAAAACAGCATTGGTATATACTAACATTTGAAACACCTAGTAAGTACCGGACGTGTGAGCTTGCTGTCAATGTATACTTGTGAAGACACACACATAGTTTTGACGTGCATGCCACTTCATTCAGGAATGTGTCTCCTTTTGCTGGCTCGTGTCGTACGTGTGTCGATGTCAGTCAAATCTCACATTTTATTGAATTTAATCGAGAAGGTGGCTTAGTTAAGTTAGTAAATTAAATTCTAGCTGGATGTTGGGACTTGGAACACAGTCAGCACCTCGCCTTGTTAATGAAGGAAGTAATTTAAATTTGAGAAAGGATTGTCCAAAACTTGAGCTCTTGCATTATACTTTACCTTACAATTGCCGGGATCATAAATGGGCGATTGGGCGACGTCAACATGCCATTCTGGAGAATCTCTGAAGATTCCATTCAAGAAGGCTGCTGCTGTTCACAGCAGTGTATCCTGTTGTTGGAGGTGTGTCGGGAAAGCTCTCAAGAAATCTTCCCAGAGTCACTTATGAATGAATCAAGTGTGGACTGTTCGTTAACAGATTTGGGAAGTGGTGCTGCTTTCACTCCAAAGGAATTTTAGAGGTGTGTTGCGACGGATCTTTGGGCTTTAGAGGCTGAGGTCAACTGCCTGCAGGCCTAGTCTTAGTCTATGCTGTTTGGAGCAGCTCCAGTAGCTATTTCTTCTAGGTCTACAAACATCTTAAGATACTTGGACAATTTATGGCCATAGAGACCCAAACTATGGCTGAAAACTGCTTCGTGCTATGTGAGGGCTTGAAACCACTAGAACCATAAATCGTTCAGCTATTCAGGTTTTTCTTCATAGGCTCAAATACTAAAGACATTGGTATGTCTACAAACGTCCTGGAGGCATTGATATACCCCGGAAATAAGACACCTATAAGATCAGTTACTACTTTAGATTACGATACGCACAGGTTCGGCCATATGACCGACATATAACCGACTATAGCCTGATTTGATTCCAAGATTTATTTTGTGGGATGATCCTTCCGAAATTGAAAAAAATGCTTAAGACATGATGTATGTGTTCAGATGTATTGATTGTAATGACGTCTGCGGGATTTTCTTTAAGATTTTTGATAGTCTGCTTTGATATTAATTGCAATAACATATTCCTATATTATGTAATAAAGTTTTTAAAGCCCTTAGTGGTGCCCCTCCGGGGTTTTCAATCAATCAATATACCCCGGAAATAAGACACCTATAAGATCAGTTACTACTTTAGATTACGATACGCACAGGTTCGGCCATATGACCGACATATAACCGACTATAGCCTGCGGTAGGTGCTTGTGTAAAAAAGTGAAGGCTATCGACTGTTTTTCACGAACTTGAGTGCGTCACACTGGCACACAGTGGCGGATTTAGCAGGACTTTGCGTCTGGCGCGGTTACCTGATTGTGAAGCATTGCGCGCGCGCTTTCAATTCGCGGGTAAAAGATGTCTAGAAAATGTTACCGCGCCGTACAGACCTTAATTTCTTAATTCTATCAACTATCGGCCGAATTTAGTGACAGATTGACGGTTGACAGGGTTTTCTACATAATTCTGTTTCAGGAGCTTGAAAGATTGAGAGGACCAAAGCCGAAATGGTACGAGCTGAAAACGCCCCAGTTCTGTGTTGAAGCAAAGAAAAACAACGAGATTCTGGCAGCCAAGAAACAGTGGAACTCCTACCGAGACTACACTGAGAACGTCTGGAAAAGCAAGGACTTGACAAGGAGCACTCCCAACTTATGATAGACTTATATCTAGCTTCAATTCTTAGTATTGGACGCGCTCTATTTGCTAGCATGGAAATTCGTGCACATAACTTCAAGACCATTATTTCAGCTAGTTAGCTGACGCATTTGACACAGAATGCTAGAATAATTTGACACAGAACTGTAGCTTTCAGCTCCATTTGTTTGAACCATGAATGTTTGAATTCGAATGTGCCACTTAACACCAGTTACATTGCCGAGTGGGCTTAGTGCATGCTTATCTTTACAATTCTATGTTGTTGCCATGGTTACTGTGGTCTGTAGATATCAAGTTGCAAACTGTGCAGCAGTTATATGGACGCTGCATTATCAATGAAATGTGTAATGTCAGTGTATATGGGTGTAGATATGTTATATGTGTAAACTTGTAAATAAGTAAATAGAGTCCCTCATATAATGAGTTGATAATGACTTAATGAGGCCGTCATGCATCAATTTGGCATGTTGTGACATTATGATATTGTGATCAGGTTCATAAGTTACCTTCCCATTTGCAATGAATATCAAGTTCATCAAGGCGCTAACAATATGCTGATTCTATGCTCTTATCATAGATTATGCTACTATCAAATTGAAGGAAATTTATATTTAGATTTGAAGATTATGTTGAATATTTAACTCTTTAATTGATGTGATGCAGTATGTATCTAGTGTTAATGCTTAACTTTCATTTAAACGTTGTTTAATTGCTTATCACCATTGATATCCATTATGATTCAATTGATAATCCTTTTATTATTTTTTGTTTACTAACTATAAAGACTTGGTGAACAGACTTCAGCACTTCTGCACTGTAGTTTGTAGTTAAAAATACTGTAGATAAAAATACTACCTAGTTATAGTTCTACTTCTAAAATCTGTAACTGTAAGGACCATAATATATCTCTTCTCTTAATGAATTGGAAATTTTTATCCACCGATTTCAAATTGAAATTTGAAATTGAATTCTTGTGAAAGTGTAGATAAACTGTTTTCTGAGAATTCGCATTTTGAACCACGATGATATATGATGGATTGAGCATTCTGATTACATCATTCCCTAGCCAAACATAGCCTGATCATCTGGTGACCGGCTAAAAATAGAGCTGTTAATTCTATAGAATTCTAACGTTTTAACATAGATTTTAGGGAATGTTTTCTTTGGAAGACTCTCCGCTGGAAGATAAACAGAATGCCAACAACCAGAGGAATGTGCTTGGCGAGTGGAAAGATCTTTTCACAAGGTCAGTGGTCATATAAAAATTTCCCATATGTGTGTGCACAATGCACATGCATCAGTCGATAAAGACGCGCATTTTACTGCTAGTGCTTACTGTACGCGCAAGATACTTTCCATAGAATTTCTGTTATGTCGTTATTTGCGAGTTTTTATCGATCGATCGGATCCCGGGATCCATATGCATACGTAAACGTTATTGAGCGTTACGTTTTTTACTAGTATACTAGAAACTAGAACTAAATTTAGTGAATTAACGATTTTTTGCCAATGCTTTCAAAAATGTCTCTGTCCAAATGAGCAAATGAAATATAATGGGCATACTGATACTTTAACTTAAGGAATTGGTCGATCGATCGACTGATGTGTTTTACACAAAATCTTAAAATTAATTATTATTGTTATTTTTAAAGCAGTGATCAAGCGTTTATTACCGCTAAGTATAAAATCGTTTATTATCGCCGTTGTGGTAGCAATGACGCGTTTTATGTCTGTAGGGAACACCATACGGGCATTCGATCGCATATTTCCCTTGTCCATTAGTAAATTAGGAAATTAATCGCATCCTGGTTCGTGTATCGTGCTAATTCCCCCTTATCTGCCCCATCCCCACGTGCTGTGCCAATAGGCGGTGTGACGTCATCAATTCTCTACTCTTGAGCATGAGGCTGTCATCACTCCTTGCTCACCTGTAACATTGCCCTGCAGTGATGATGTGTTTGTGGCTCTGCAATTAGAGGGGTTTCCGTTTTTAGAAAGTTTGGAGTGTTCAGTTTCACCCTTGCAGCAGCGTCACCTTTCTGCCCCCAAGTCTACGACCTGATATAATTAATTTACACCTCTCGCTGCTCCACAGCGTTATGTCTTACATTGCATAATATGTGCATTGTAAACAATAATTATTATATATTAACCGATATGTGAGCGGATATTCAGGAATATTTCCCTCTGCTGCAGTCTGCGTATATTACAGCTGAAAACCCTGCAAAAACCCTGCTGTTTGCACCTCGTCCCCAATTACATGTTTGCAGGATTCTGCATAGTCTGCACGTTCCGTATGATTATTATTCATGTAATCTGCAGGGGCTTTGTTTCTAATCTAATTTCCTGCAGACACTGGAGTTTTGTACAGGGCCAGCCGCATTGATTTCTAGTTGCACGTTGTGTATCTTTATGGTTTGTTGATTTGCTTTTTAATGAATTCCTATAACAATAAATAATCTAGGTATCTAGAAATAGAGAAATATTCAAATAGTTGACAATCGTGTCATTGCCTGATATCGCGATTTCATTGATCATACCACTTTCTTTAATGGGCGTGGCGAGTCAAATCCCGTTTGATTCCAAGTATGATCCGGCCTATAACATGAACTGTGTGATGAACTATGAACATAGGTTCATGCCGTGAAATTTGACACTGATGGCTACAGACTGATATCTCCATCGGATCATGATAATCTACTTATCTAATAGTATCTAGAAGTTATCTACCCTTCTACAGTTCTAGCCTATCAATCACTGTTTATATTGTGATATGTGGTCTTTGGAATCTGTTTAGAAATCTTTCTTTAGAACCACTTTATAGCTTCACAAGAAAAACTAGGGGCGTTTGCAATCTTCCTCAATTTCCATCATATCCGTGGAGTGGCATTTGAGATTCATTCTTTCCTTGATTCTTTGATTGGACCGTGCAGCATTCTGATTTCTCGATTCTTTCCCTCGTATGATAACACTCAAATACCTTGAGAACTAGGAAACTGATTCTCTTTTCCACCATTAATGATTGACCATATGATTGCCATGAGCTTATACGGCTTTGTACTGTTTGTTTTGCACACGATTTGACAGGGAGATTGTCTAGTGTTATAGCCTACACTGTAGGATCCTACCTACTTGGTGAAAATTTGAGGAAAGGTTACTTCAGCCTTCTAAATAATCAGTTCAATAAAGTGAGGTTCTGTTGAAATATTTGAGGATATATTTCTTTCTATAATACTGGTCTAGAACATTGAGTAGACATTGGATTCATTGATCAGTTTGCGTCTCTTTCATAACTTTTGACGACAATACATAACGGAATTGATCGAGGTGTATGCAAAGAGCGCCAACTTGACATGGTCAACAGACAATTGTCATTACTATCTTACTATAATTAAGCTAACTAGACACTGAAGGCAGTGTTTTCTTGGTTTTCATCATCGCAGAAGAGACAAGAGTCCATGACACCAGCTCGCATTTGTGCTAACCGTTTTCGTCTACGCAAGATATGTACTTTAGCGAAAGACCAGGAATTAACATATCTCTATTACATACGAATGAAATGAGTATGTAATAGGATATAAATATTGAGTAGCTTGCTACGAAATATTTATATCTAATTTATCACGCGACACTCGAAGAGTGGAGCCGTGATAAATTTAGATATGTTATGAATGGCTTTCGCTAAAGTAATATAATAGTCGAACGTGTTCTGCATATTTGTAACACGTAGGTTATATGTAGCTGTGGTTTGGGGATGACTGTGAATAATATTCATCTTTGGGCTATAAATTACATGAGGATACAAAGAAGACGCATGATAACTTGGCATGTGAATTAGCAAAGATCTATTTTATATAATTTTGATGTAGAGAAGATATAACATTGATGCGGTGTCGGATTTATCAAATAGAGCTCATGTAATAGATGGGTTTTTCATTTAGCATCCTTATAAAGTGTATGTGAGAGACGCTAGATATCAAGGGATGTAATTCGCAGAGGAGCTATGTTAAATGTGCGTGAGACTATTATATAAAATTAGCGCAAGGTATAAAATTAGAAATTTAGCGCAAGGTATAAGATTAGAAAGTTAGAAGATTGGTATTTCCTCCGCACATTGCTACTCCAAATACCTTCTGCAGCCAATGTACACAACGTAGGTATTTAGTGGGGTCCTGCAAGATTCCGGATAATTCGATCACTGAGATCATATTTTATGCTGAATAATATTCCCGCTTTCGTTACACAACAAAATATTGGATTATCAGCTCCAACTAACCTCATTATTAGGTGGGTGTGCAGTAGTGATTTATTTAGATTGGGTTACCAACACTAATTTGATTACATCGTATTTTTCAGCAGTTTCTGCAACTATTCATTGAATATTGTCTGCCGATTCTGTAAAATCTTTGACACACCTATTGAATAGCCACTTGCAACCGTTGCTGCTTTATCCTGTGATTTCATGGCCTGAACCCAGCTAGAGTTTCCTAATAATACTCGTGTGCTCTGTGGTTTGCTACTTGTGCCCCGTCGTGTTTTGATCTGTCGGGATACATTGTGTGTTGCTAGTCATCTGCCAAACTTTCCTGATACTGCTCTCAGGAGTCTGGGTTCCTGCGGTCCCCTGGGAGCTTGATACCCATGCACCTGAGCTTGATACCCATGCACCTGACCCCCTGGGAGCTTGATACCCATGCACCTGACCCCCTGGGAGCTTGATACCCATGCACCTGAGCTTGATACCCCTGGGAGCTTGATACCCATGCACCTGACCCCCTGGGAGCTTGATACCCATGCACCTGACCCCTGGGAGCTTGATACCCATGCACCTGACCCCCCCTGGGAGCTTGATCCTACCCCCCATGACCACCTGACCCCCTGGGAGCTTGATACCCATGCACCTGACCCCCTGGGAGAGCTTGATCCCATGATGACCCCCATGATCCCTGACCCCTGGGAGCTTGATCCCATGCACCTGACCCCTGGGAGCTTGATCCCATGCACCTGACCCCCTGGGAGCTTGATACCCATGCACCTGACCCCCTGGGAGCTTGATACCCATGCACCTGACCCCCTGGGAGCTTGATCCCATGCACCTGACCCCCTGGGAGCTTGATCCCATGCACCTGACCCCCTGGGAGCTTGATCCCATGCACCCCTGGGAGCTTGATCCCATGCACCTGACCCCCTGGGAGCTTGATACCCATGCACCTGACCCCCTGGGAGCTTGATACCCATGCACCTGACCCCTGGGAGCTTGATACCCATGCACCTGACCCCTGGGAGCTTGATACCCATGCACCTGACCCCCCTCTGGGAGCTTACCCATGCACCGACCCCTGGGAGCTTGATCCCATGCACCTGACCCCCTGGGAGCTTGATACCCCATGCACCTGGGCTTGATCCCATGACCTCCCATGCTTGATCCCATGCACCCCCCTGGGAGCTTGATACCCATGCACCTGACCCCTGGGAGCTTGATACCCATGCACCTGACCCCCTGATCCCATGCACCTGACCCCTGGGAGCTTGATACCCATGCACCTGACCCCTGGGAGCTTGATCCCATGCACCTATGCACCTGACCCCCCTGGGAGCTTGATCCCATGCACCTGACCCCTGCACCTGACCCCTGGGAGCTTGATACCCATGCACCTGACCCCCTGGGAGCTTGATACCCATGCACCTGACCCCCTGGGAGCTTGATCCCATGCACCTGACCCCTGGGAGCTTGATCCACCCATGCACCTGGGAGCTTACCTGACCCCCTGGGAGCTTGATCCCATGCACCTGACATCCCATGCACCTGACCCCTGGGAGCTTGATACCCATGCACCTGACTCGACCCCTGGGAGCTTGATACCCATGCACCTGACCCCCTGGGAGCTTGATACCCATGCACCTGACCCCCCTGGGAGCTTGATACCCATGCACCTGACCCCTGGGAGCTTGATACCCATGCACCTGACCCCCTGGGAGCTTGATACCCATGCACCTGACCCCCTGGGAGCTTGATACCCATGCACCTGACCCCCTGGGAGCTTGATACCCATGCACCTGACCCCCTGGGAGCTTGATACCCATGCACCTGACCCCCTGGGAGCTTGATACCCATGCACCTGACCCCTGGGAGCTTGATACCCATGCACCTGACCCCTGGGAGCTTGATACCCACCTGACCCCTGAGACTTGATCCCATGCCCTGGGAGCTTGATACCCATGCACCTGACCCCCTGGGAGCTTGATACCCATGCACCTGACCCCCTGGGAGCTTGATACCCATGCACCTGACCCCCTGGGAGCTTGATACCCATGCACCTGACCCCCTGGGAGCTTGATACCCATGCACCTGACCCCTGGGAGCTTGATACCCCCATGCACCTGACCCCTGGGAGCTTGATACCCATGCACCTGACTCCCCTGGGAGCTTGATACCCATGCACCTGACCCCTGGGAGCTTGATACCCATGCACCTGACCCCCTGGGAGCTTGATACCCATGCACCTGACCCCTGGGAGCTTGATACCCATGCACCTGACCCCTGGGAGCTTGATCCCATGCACCTGACCCCCTGGGAGCTTGATACCCATGCACCTGACCCCTGGGAGCTTGATACCCATGCACCTGACCCCTGGGAGCTTGATACCCATGCACCTGACCCCTGGGAGCTTGATACCCATGCACCTGACCCCTGGGAGCTTGATACCCATGCACCTGACCCCCTGAGACCCATGATACCCATACGCACCTGACCCCTGGGAGCTTGATACCCATGCACCTGACCCCTGGGAGCTTGATCCCATGCACCTGACCCCCTGGGAGCTTGATACCATGCACCTGACCCCCTGGGAGCTTGATACCCATGCACCTGACCCCCTGGGAGCTTGATCCCATGCACCTGACCCCCTGGGAGCTTGATACCGATTGATTGATTGAAAACCCCGGAGGGGCACCACTAAGGGCTTTAAAAACTTTATTACATAATATATGAATCTATTATTGCAATTAATATCAACGCAAAATGTCAAAAATCTTAAAGAAAATCCCGCAGACGTCATTACAATCAATACATCTGGACACATACATCATGTTTTAAGCATTTTTTTCAATTTCGGAAGGATCATCCCACAAAATAAATCTTGGAATCAAATCAGTTCAAAAATATTTGATTGAGCTACGAGTATCCTATCATCAAAATTATCATGGTGTGTGCGTGTTTACTCAGTAATAATCATGGTTGCCATTCGCCGCGTTTGTACTTTTGTAATCGTTATCTGTATCGTAGTGGCAGTCAAAAGATGTTTGTGCGTGTGTTCTGCGTGAATATGCGATTAACTTTAATAAGTAAGTAAGTGGTCAGTCATAAAAGGTGTGGTACTGTTACTGTTAGTTCTTTGTCACCTATTTATTAGTCAGGCTTGATAAAACTGTGTTTGGTTGCGTTTCCTACTACTTGTTCTGATGCCTGGTGTGTTGTGAAGAATGAAGTCAGGCCATGAGTCAGATTCACCTTTATTTTGCTCGCGAAGTGCTGTTAATTTCAGGCTGTTTTTATAAATATTGAGGGAAAGCAGACTGCTTGGAGATGTTGCGTCTATATTAAACTGGCTCATTGCCAATAAAGGTCCTTTAAAGAAGAATGATTTTTTGTAGTTCGGAGAGCCATAATCACTAAGCCATGTTTTGTTGCTGTCTTCAGTAGAGTAGGAAGTGGGAACGTTCTCGGGTAAAAGATTTTTGATGGAGCAGGGAAGAGATTTCGAAAAATATCTAATTCTATGCATGAGTAATAAGGCATTATTCGCGATAATTCCGTGAACAGTTAAAATTTTGTATTCGAAAAAGCTCGCCTTTGTATGCGCAGGGAGTTTTCCATCTTTATAAAAATAGTTTACAAAGCCAGGCATGATTGCGCGCATTGCTTTCTTTTGGCAACGGAATAATAGTTCAATTTGTGATTTGCACGAAAAACCCCAAATGAGGGAGCAGTAGTTAAGATGCGATTGCACGAAGCTGTGGTATATTTGGATGCGTACGTTCAGAGGAAGCCTCTTTTTAATTTTATACATAATACCTACGTATCTGGACATTTTGCTCTTGATTGTAGAAATATGCTTGGACCAGTTTAGTTTATCGTCGAGTATAACTCCTAGGAAACGCACTTCTTTTTTACGTTCAATACAGGTGCCGCCTATTTTAAGCTCACAAGTATAGTCAAAGTCCTTCGTTGAAAATACCATGTATTTAGTTTTCTTAAGATTTAGTAGCAGGCCATTTGAGTTAACCCATTTTTGCAATTCAGAAGAGAAATTGTCAAACTTTGCGAGGGCCTCGTCTATAGTTTTGGCTCTGATAAATATATTCGCGTCGTCGGCATAGAGTATGAAATGTGCAAATTTCGCTACGTTTGGAATGTCGTTTATGTATATTATGAACAGCAAGGGACCTAAAATCGATCCCTGAGGCACCCCGTATTGTATAGTTTTTGTTGATGAATTAGACTCTTTAATACTAACATATTGCTCTCTTTGATGAAGATATGACTCGAACCATTTCAAGACAATGCCCCTAACACCATAGTGTTCTAACTTTCTAAGTAGAATGGAATGCTCAATCGTATCAAAAGCCTTGCTAAAGTCTACAAGAAGGAGGATAGCTACCTCTTTTTTTGAGAGGGAATCTAAAATAATATTTTGAGCATTTAGTAGAGCATGCTCGCAAGAGCGTCCTGGACGAAATCCATACTGCAATTCGTGTAGTGCTTCGTTGTTATCTAGATATTCTAAAAGCCTCTTATGCATTACTTTTTCATAAATCTTTGAGAAACAGCTAAGCAGAGATATTGGGCGGTAATTTTCCACCTCGGACTTGCTGCCTTCCTTGTGTATGGGGATTACTTTCGCTATTTTAAGTGCCCTAGGAAATATGCCCTCCGTGAATGATTTATTGACTAATCTGGCAATCGTGTCAGTGAAAGTGAAGTTTTCGTTCGCTATTTTCAGTGGTTCAATTTTGTTATCAAGCGTGGCTTTGTTTTTAAAGCTTTTTATTATCTTATTTACCTCACTGGAATTAACAGGTTTTAAGTACATGCTGTTTGCTGCGGCTGGAGTATGGCTGAGATAGGTAGTATATCCCCCAGGGTCAAAAGTTGCATTACCACTGTTTGCTTTAGTCTTAAGATTAGCGGCAATGCTAGAGAAGTAGTCGTTAAATCTTTCAGCCACGTCAGTATTGTTATTTAATAGCATACCATCCGCGCTTTTAACTCGAAGCTGCTCGTTCCTGTAGATTTTGCGACCTAATAGGTTATTGATCATTTGCCACTGTTTTTTAGAATTGTCGCCATACTGTTTAAAGTACTTCTTCGTGTACTGCTCTTTCGCTATGTTAACGTGCTTTTCACAAAACTTTTTCATTTTCTTATGCGTTTCTACATTTTCAGAAGTGGGAAATTTCACGGAGAAACGGAAGACACCGTCTTTTCGTGCTATAGCGTCCTCCAGCCATGGTAAGATCCATGGTTTAGAATTAAGCCGTTCGTTTTTTCTGCGAGAACGTTTCGCCTTCAAGGGATATGCCTTATTGTAATGGCCTGTGTAAATTGTCAGAAAGTCGTTAAATTGAGCGTTTGCACCCATGCACCTGACCCCCTGGGAGCTTGATCCCATGCACCTGACCCCCTGGGAGCTTGATACCCATGCACCTGACCCCCTGGGAGCTTGATCCCATGCACCTGACCCCCTGGGAGCTTGATCCCATGCACCTGACCCCCTGGGAGCTTGATCCCATGCACCTGACCCCTGGGAGCTTGATCCCATGCACCTGACCCCTGGGAGCTTGATACCCATGCACCTGACCCCCTGGGAGCTTGATCCCCATGCACCTGACCCCCTGGGAGCTTGATCCCATGCACCTGACCCCCTGGGAGCTTGATCCCATGCACCTGACCCCCTGGGAGCTTGATACCCATGCACCTGACCCCCTGGGAGCTTGATACCCATGCACCTGACTCCCTGGGAGCTTGATCCCATGCACCTGACCCCCTGGGAGCTTGATACCCATGCACCTGACCCCCTGGGAGCTTGATACCCATGCACCTGACCCCTTGGAGCTTGATCCCATGCACCTGACCCCTGGGAGCTTGATACCCATGCACCTGACCCCTGGGAGCTTGATACCCATGCACCTGACCCCTGGGAGCTTGATCCCATGCACCTGACCCCTGGGAGCTTGATACCCATGCACCTGACCCCCTGGGAGCTTGATCCCATGCACCTGACCCCCTGGGAGCTTGATACCCCTGCACCTGACCCCCTGGGAGCTTGATACCCATGCACCTGACTCCCTGGGAGCTTGATCCCATGCACCTGACCCCCTGGGAGCTTGATCCCATGCACCTGACCCCCTTGGAGCTTGATACCCATGCACCTGACCCCCTGGGAGCTTGATACCCATGCACCTGAGCTTGATGCAGTTTCCTACTCCCATAAGGTTTGCTGTGTGATATGCTCTGTGTCATTTAGTAGGTCATCTGAGCAAACTATTCATTATCTGATAAGAAATGATGACTAAACTGTCACTCATAGGGTTTTATGGGTTCTTCTGAGCGTAAACCACTTTAAATTTAGTAATACTGTCACGATGGTATTACATGGCTTACTCAACTTAGTGATTGCGTAACTCTGTCAATTCACCCGTGCTCTAATGTTGACAGCATCGTTGGTCATAATTATCTTCCTTCCGAAACTTTGCTTTTGATTAGTCACTTTTGATAATTATGTCATGAGTTTTTGTCTTCGACCAATTCTTTAAGACCAATTCTTTTCATAATTATTGTCGGGATTGTGTGGGATCTTGGTCTGTCCTCCAACGAAAGTCTTAATTGAATTTTATCCGCCTGATTTCTTTTTTTCCTCTGTCACCTTGTATGAAAATAGTTCAAAACATAAAACACTGCTGATACAGGGGTTTTATTGTTAACGTCCCAAACTGACAAACCAGCCCACCTCCCCTTCTTTAAACTGACTCCAATTAATAATACTTATTATTTCAATTCCATTAATAAACATCAATTAACGTCTATATCAGTAATGTAAGTAAGTGATGACAGCGGTTTGTTGGTGAAATTAATTCAAACGAGT
Source organism: Beroe forskalii (assembly GCA_011033025.1). Lineage (NCBI taxonomy): Eukaryota > Metazoa > Ctenophora > Nuda > Beroida > Beroidae > Beroe > Beroe forskalii. The sequence continues at coordinate 162,527 of WFMF01000176.1, read as the reverse complement.
AGTTCTACCACTTCTGACATTTTGATATTTCATTTGCTAATAAACTTCCCCATATAAAGCTATAAACGCTGAAAATTCGTTTTATTTTCAACTTTCTCTATTGTTCTCATTCTACAACATTCCATGTTAATGTGTATTTGGAGTTTTCAAAGGCACACTCCTGTCTCTATATTCCACATAATATGTGTCATCATAGGTTAAAAGCAACAGGTCGAAAAGTAGGCCAAACAGCCAGGTAGAAAGAAGAAAACATTTTCTTGTGGTCCAAGTTTGGACAGTTTTCCCCACAGTTTTCCTCATCTGTGACAGAGACTCTCTTGAACATTGAAACCATAATATGTGTAATTGTCAAGCTTTGAAGGGTCTTTTTAGAGCCCTTGTGCCTACCCTTTCGACCTTCACTATTCGAAATGCTACTTTCATCTTCAAACCTATGAAGACACATACCTGTTAGATCCCAACCTCATCCCTCTTTCTGTTTGCAGGCCAGATGCGACATGGCCGACTCCTTCAGTTTACCCTTCCTCCTTGCGCTGTCAGGTGAGCGTTTGTAGTTACTTGTTATTAATACATATGGTGCGCTTTTTGTAATCACCCGCGTTTGTACAACTGTAAAAGCGAGGATTTTCATTTTTCACAGATTATGATCCATCTTTTCCCACAAAATCCATCCTGATTGCTAATTCCTGAATCATCAGAACTCCCTGAGTCCTGACCCTTGCTATCTCCCACCCAGTGCTCGCCCTGTGTAGCAGTGATGACGCCTCCCCCACCTAACCCCCCTACCCCCAGTGCTCGCCCTGTGTAGCAGTGATGACGCCTCCCCCACCTAACCCTCCTACCCCCCAGTGCTCGCCCTGTGTAGCAGTGATGACGCCTCCCCACCTAACCCTCCTACCCCCAGTGCTCGCCCTGTGTAGCAGTGATGACGCCTCCCCACCTAACCCTCCTACCCCCAGTGCTCGCCCTGTGTAGCAGTGATGACGCCTCCCCACCTAACCCTCCTACCCCCAGTGCTCCTTGTGTAGCAGTGATGACGCCTCCCACCTAACCCTCCTACCCCCCCAGTGCTCGCCCTGTGTAGCAGTGATGACGCCTCCCCCACCTAACCCTCCTACCCCCAGTGCTCGCCCTGTGTAGCAGTGATGACGCCTCCCCCACCTAACCCTCCTACCCCCCAGTGCTCGCCCTTGTGTAGCAGTGATGACGCCTCCCACCTAACCCTCCTACCCCCAGTGCTCGCCCTGTGTAGCAGTGATGACGCCTCCCCACCTAACCCTCCTACCCCCAGTGCTCGCCCTGTGTAGCAGTGATGACGCCTCCCCACCTAACCCTCCTACCCCCAGTGCTCGCCCTGTGTAGCAGTGATGACGCCTCCCCACCTAACCCTCCTACCCCCAGTGCTCGCCCTGTGTAGCAGTGATGACGCCTCCCCACCTAACCCTCCTACCCCCAGTGCTCGCCCTGTGTAGCAGTGATGACGCCTCCCCCACCTAACCCTCCTACCCCCAGTGCTCGCCCTGTGTAGCAGTGATGACGCCTCCCCCACCTAACCCTCCTACCCCCAGTGCTCGCCCTGTGTAGCAGTGATGACGCCTCCCCCACCTAACCCTCCTACCCCCAGTGCTCGCCCTGTGTAGCAGTGATGACGCCTCCCCACCTAACCCTCCTACCCCCAGTGCTCGCCCTGTGTAGCAGTGATGACGCCTCCCCACCTAACCCTCCTACCCCCAGTGCCGCCCTGTGTAGCAGTGATGACGCCTCCCCCACCTAACCCTCCTACCCCCAGTGCTCGCCTTGTGTAGCAGTGATGACGCCTCCCCCACCTAACCCTCCTACCCCCCAGTGCTCGCCCTGTGTAGCAGTGATGACGCCTCCCCCACCTAACCCTCCTACCCCCCAGTGCTCGCCCTGAGTAGCAGTGATGACGCCTCCCTCGAGACCCCAGGACTCCTCAGTAGACGGCGGAGAGGCATGTCCTCCATCTCGATAGGCCCTCCCACCGTCATTACAGGCCCTGGAAACCACACAGTGGAAGTTGGGATGAACCAACAGCTCAAGTGCAAGATAAAAGCTAACCCCTTGGCGCATGTGGCCATCAAGTTTAACCCTGTTGATAGGCCAATGAAGATGAGGAAGCAGGGCGTTAGTCAATGAATTTCCACACATTTGGTAAGCATAATATTTCATGGTATTTTGTGTAATATCCGCCTCTCCCACACCACTCCCCCCTCCCCCTCCCCCTCTCCCCCCCCCCCCACCCCCTCCCTCCCTTCACTCCTCCTCTCCCCCACCCTACTCCCCCTCTCCCCCACCCCCTCCCTTCTCCCCCACCCCACTCCCCCCTCTCCCCCCCCTCCCCCTCCCCTTCACTCCTCCTCTCCCCCCACCCCACTCCCCTCACTCTCCCTCTCTCCCCCACCCCAATCCCCAACCCCACTCCCCCACCTCTTCACTCCCCCTCACACCCTCTTCTCTCCCTCTGCTCCCACCCCACTCTCCCTCTCTCCCCCCACTCCATTCCCCCTCTCCCCCACCCCTCTTCTCCCTCTTCACACCCTCTCTCCATCAGATGATATTCCCGAAGTACGGCACCTCCCCCACGGGGGGCAGCACGATAGTCATCCTGGACCTCATAAACCTGCAGCTGGAAGATGAGGGCCGGTACACCTGCTTTGGGGAGAACGACCATGGGATGGTGGAGGCTCATGGGTGGCTCAGGTTTGCAAAGGGTGAGTAATGGGGTTATGGTTTGGGAAAAACACCTGGGAAGGGTGACGAGTAGTGAATTGGGAAGAGAGTTTGAGGGTGAATTGAAACTGGCAATAAGTTGGAATAATGGGTTTTGACTATCCTGTGGGTGCAGGGGGTAAATGAGAACATTTCGAAGAAACTACGGATGTAGGGTGACAGATATGGGGCAGCGGTTGCAAGAAGGAACTTAAGAAGATGTTGGTACACTGCGAAATCTGGGTATTCCCGAGTCAGTAGTCAGTGTATCCACTCCCTCTCATAGCTAAGCAGTCGCTTAGCCACCCTGTAATGTAATCTCCAGCGCAAAACACCACTAAACACCACCAGTAGAGCATAGAACAGCGAACATTTGGCGATAACTGCATTAATTCTAAATGAGATTTGTATCGACCAAGTAATTTCTGAGTATAGATACTGCACCGTTATCTCATCCTGAGTGCAGATCCTAGTCGATTATTCCTTTTAGGTATTTCACTATTTCCTCGGTTTTCCTCGATTGTTTTTCTGTTGGTACGTGTTTGTGCAGTTTTCCTTACACCTTTTAAAAGTAGAAATGATTTTGAAAACCGTCTTCATCTTCATTTACATCATCGAGTCCTTAGAATGGTCCATACTAAATACCCAGGGTAATTGGTAAAACTGCATTCATTGCAATCGATACTTTAGTAAAGCTAAAAAACTGAATGAATCGTTAGCATATTGGAAACTGATCGCAAAAGTCGATTCAAAGTTGAATGACTGCTTTCACATTCCTGTTGGAAATCAGGAATGTGAGGGCATTGGAAACTGTTTTATCGTTCTTTTTAAACAATCCCTTTTGTGTGCGCAGCCTAAGTTTTCGCGGCTTACAGACATATGAAAAAAATGTATGTATGCTGCGCAAACCTAAGCCGCGCACACAAAAGCCGCGCACACTGCAGTGTGCACACAAAAGCCGCGCACACTGCAGAGTGCAGTACGAATTGTCACCGCAACCCCACTCCCTTGCAGCGTGTAACTGCAACCAGCTGGGTGTGGCGTTCCCCCAGAAACCGTGCGACGACGACGGAAACTGTGTGTGCCGTGAGAACGTCGGGGGGCTGATGTGTGACGAATGTCAGGTATTTTCAAACACAAGGAAATGTTTTAGGGCTAAGGAGATAAATGGGTCCGTTTACACTATGATTTGTGTTTTGCAATGTAGACGATATAGCTCGGTGAGATGTTTACCTCTCCTTTTCCCACGTGATATGCCCCCATTTCAGGAGGGTTTCTTCAACTTCCCCTTCTGATAATCCCCCATTTCAGGAGGTTTTCTTCAACTACCCCTTCTGATATATCCCCATTTCAGGAGGGTTTCTTCAACTACCCGTTCTGATATATCCCCATTTCAGGAGGGTTTCTTCAACTACCCGTTCTGATATATCCCCATTTCAGGAGGGTTTCTTCAACTACCCGTTCTGATATATCCCCATTTCAGGAGGGTTTCTTCAACTACCCGTTCTGATATATCCCCATTTCAGGAGGGTTTCTTCAACTACCCCTTCTGATAATCCCCCATTTCAGGAGGGTTTCTTCAAAAAAAAATAAATAAATAAGATAAATAATCATTTTATTATAGATTACAATCAAAGTTTCATATCGCTCTTCCTCTAAAAAATAAAAATAGAGACCAATTTAAAAATGTTCTTACAAAGTTAAGGACTTAAAGATTAAAAGATGAGTTAGAGGCACTTTGTAAGAAGACGAAGAAGGAGCGAAATTAGCTGACTGGGGGAAGCAATAGCTCTACGAGCTAGCAAACGCTTACACCAGTTTAAACTACCCCTTCTGATAATCCCCCATTTCAGGAGGGTTTCTTCAACTACCCCTTCTGATAATCCCCCATTTCAGGAGGGTTTCTTCAACTACCCGTTCTGATAATCCCCCATTTCAGGAGGGTTTCTTCAACTACCCGTTCTGATATATCCCCATTTCAGGAGGGTTTCTTCAACTACCCCTTCTGATAATCCCCCATTTCAGGAGGGTTTCTTCAACTACCCCTTCTGATAATCCCCCGTTTCAGGAGGGTTTCTTCAACTACCCCTTCTGATATATCCCCATTTCAGGAGGGTTTCTTCAACTACCCCTTCTGATAATCCCCCATTTCAGGAGGGTTTCTTCAACTACCCCTTCTGATAATCCCCCATTTCAGGAGGGTTTCTTCAACTACCCCTTCTGATAATCCCCCATTTCAGGAGGGTTTCTTCAACTACCCCTTCTGCCAACCCTGCGAGTGTAACCCGTGGGGTACTATCGACCAGAGTCTGAGTTGCGATCAGAAGACCGGGGAGTGTAACTGTCTGCCGGACAGGTCCATATTCAACTCTGTGAAGTGTGACGGGTGTCAGCCTGGCGACTTCTTCAATGTAGTCACCAGCAAGTGCCAACGTGAGTGCTTTGACATCCTTATATCAGTTAGTAAAGGAATGGCCTCCCACAGCTCGGGTGTTATGTGCTCGGCTACTATTGTGCTCATTCCTTTGTTCCTTTATACCGGGATTTGGTATGATCACGAGTTTGCTTCGAGTCACTCATCTATGATAGGTAGGTGCCTATGACGAGAAATTTATCATTCCAAAGTCTAAATGAATCATTTCAACTAAATTAATCATTTCAACTAAATTCAACAAAAGTTCAACTAAGAGTAAATCTCAATTAAGCCGTGTCCCAACCACCCCCATCCTCAGCGTGCCAGTGCTACCCTGACGGCTCCCTGTCTAAAGACTGTGACTACATCAGCGGACAGTGCGAGTGTAAGGATAACTTTGCGGGGGATAAGTGCCAGTTTTGCGGGGTGAGTTTCAAAGTGTTATTGCGAGTCAGATTCATCTACTTCTTTCATACTTTCATTTCCTCCTGCCATAGTTTGTCCGGATCAGCATGTGATTCAAATGTTCAAACATCACCAATCATTCCATTTAAACCCTGCCTCCCAGGACGGTTTCTACTCGCGTGACGCGGGCTGCCTCCCCTGCGAGTGCGTGACGGCCAACACACGGAACGGGGACGCGCGCTGCGCCTCCGACACTGGGCAGTGCCTCTGCAAACCCGGACTCTCCTACACGGACGCGCGGACGTGCGCGTCCTGCCCCGCAGACACCTTCTTCTCGGAGAGCACGGGGGCGTGCGAGCCGTGCGGGTGCGACCCTACGGGAACGGAGCGATGCGATGCGGACGGAGACTGCGTATGCAGGGAGAACTACACAGGGGACAGGTGCCACCAGTGCGAGGTGAGGGGACGTAAAGGGATCATTCCAAGTTTCCATGACCAGATTCAGAGGGCATTTACTAAGTTCAGTTCGAATCTAAGTACAGTTTAAATGCAGAGCTGAAGTTAATTACATACGGCAGAGTTTCGCTATTTCCCGGCTTCATCCCTTGCCTCTCCTATTTCTCACGCTCGCTCTGACGCCTACTTACTCTAAACTTCAATCCTCATCCCCCAGACTAACCACTACGGACACGAAGCTGGAGCGTGCGACCCGTGCGAGTGCAACCCGTACGGCACGAAGCTGAGCACACTGCAGTGCGACAGCAAGGGACAGTGTCCCTGCAAGGAGGGACACGACTTCATTGACTCTGTGAAGTGTGACGGGTGTCCCCCCGGCAAGACCATCTCTCTAAACGCTGTGGAGGGGCAGAGGGTCACTTGTGTGGGTAAGGAGCTAGTCTTTATCCTATGGCTGTAGTGGGATCTGCCTTTATTTCTTACCACTTTTCCACTTTCTAAATTACCATCCAAGCTCTGACTGCTGCCAGCGTTGCTAACCTTTGCAGTCACTCACTACCCCTCTGATTTCAGACTGTGACTGCAACCCGATGGGTGCTGTCAGCTACCAGTGTGACCTGTACACAGGGGAGTGCGAGTGTCGGCAGGGGGTTGCTGGACTGCAGTGTGACGAGTGTCAGGTTAGTTAGGTGTTTGAACTCCTTCCCTACACTCCTATAGCATAGACTCAGCTGTTTAACTCCCCACCCCTCTACACGATTCTCACTAATCCCTCTGGCCCTCCCCTCAGGACGGGTGGGATGGACTGGCCACGTTTTGGGAGTGCCGGATGTGCGGGTGCGACCCCCTCAACTCCCCCTCCATCCCCCTCTACCCCAACATCCCCCACTCCCCTTCCCCCTCTCCTCTTCCCCCTCTCTCCTCCCCGTCATCCCCCCTATAGCTTCTCACTAACCCCCCCTCTCAGGACGGTTGGTATGGACTGGCCACGTTCGGGGAGTGCCGGGAGTGCGGGTGCGATCCCCTCAACTCCCGCAGCCCGCAGTGCGATCAAGGCTCCGGGCAGTGCGACTGTAGGGACAACATCGTCTTTACTGACACCAGATCCTGCAGTGGGTGTCCTGCTGGGCAGTACAACAAGGGGGGCGTCTGCCAGGGTTAGTACCCAGTTGGTGTAATGGTATTCAGTCTGGCTCGTGATCGAAAGATCCCGAGTTCGATTCCAGAGGAATAAGTGAGATGGAAATAAGGAAGGTATGTTAATGTAGGAGGATAATGGATTTTAGTCTGTCAGGGTTAGAAGGAGGGGATCCGATGGTAATTACATTTTACAATTTCTACAGAAAATTTCATTATTTCAAAAGGGCCCCAAAATTTCTTCTTTGGCTTGGTCCCAAAGCCCTATCTCGGTTTCTAACCATGATGTTATAATCCAAATCCTCCACACCCTCTGAACTCTTTTTGACCCTCTTCCTCGCAGCGTGTGCGTGTAACGTGGAGGGCTCAGTCTCTTCCCAGTGTGATGACTTGGGACAGTGCATCTGCCAGCCAAATGTGGAGGGGAGGAAGTGCGACCGCTGCAAAGTTAGTATTCTCTTGCGATTAGAACTCTGTAAGGCAGGATTAAGTCACTGCAGCTATAATCCATTACCTAGGCCTGGGTATCTGTTAGATCCTTTCAACTAATAGCTGATATTAGTTCTAAGGCTGCTCTGGACTCCTACTCCTTCCCAAACCCCAGATCACACCCTCATTATTTTACCCACCAACCCTCCTCCATAACCCCTCCGCCACTCAGCCTGGTTTCTACTCCCTCTCCCCCTCCCACTAACCCATCTCTCTCAGCCTGGTTTCTTCTCCCTCTCCGCTGGAGGGTGTTCTGAGTGCGGGTGCAATGAGTTGGGAGTCCTAGACAAGGATGCTCCCTGTGATCCTGTCACTGGTCAGTGCGCGTGTCTGCCAGGACAGGACAGAGTCAGTTCCAGGACTTGTGATGGGTGTAATGAGGGGTTCTACATGAACGTTAACGATCCTGCTCAGTGCTTCAGTGAGTAGTACCTTCAGTGAGTCAGAAGTATCCGCGGCACTTCTTTCAGTGATTTCAAATTACAAAGGTTGAAGTATTTACATTATATTCAGCTTAGCTCTTACACCTTTTTTCAAAAAAGATCGGAACCGCCATTCATCAAGGCCAGATTTACTTCCCTACCCAGGGAATGTAGTGCTCAAACCCCAATGATTTCACCAGAGTTTGCCGACTCCCCCCCTTCACCTCACCCCTTTAACCTCCAACCACCCCTCTTAGGTTGCGAGTGTCACCCAGCCGGCTCCTACGGACAAGACTGTGACCTGTACTCTGGGGAGTGCGAGTGTCAGGACAATGTGGCGGGCGACAAGTGCGATAAGTGCCAGGTAACTAATCATCCTCTGTCAAGTGCCAGGTAATATCACCCTCTGCTTTCAGGGAGCATTCCCCTTCTTTGATGTACCCCTCAATATTTTAGCCTCCTTTTCTCCTGTTAGTGCTTTTTTCTCTGCCGTTAACCCCCTTCTTCTCAAAATCTCATCTTCTTGAAACGCTCAGCCCCCTCCCTTAATTAACTTGAACCCTTCTTCCTTTCCACAGGATATAACAGCCTCAACATCCCCCTTCCCTCAATCCCTCAGGAAGGTTTCTACGGGCTGAACATCGCGGGTATCCGGGAGTGCGTGGCGTGCGGGTGTGACCCGGAGGGAGCCGCGCACTCCACGTGCGACGTGTTCGGGCAGTGCGAGTGTCTGGAGGGCTACGGGACGCTGGACTCCAGGACTTGCGAGGGATGCCCGCCCGGACAGTTCCCTGGCGAGGAGGGCACGTGCGTCGGTGAGTAGGGGTACCTGACTCAGTGCTGGGCACTCGCTAGCAAGTTCTGTTTCACAGGCGATGCTTCTAGGAATTTTATTCCTTCAACAACAAATTTTTTTGTTTAAGTTGGAGTTTCACACATCTTTTCAGCCATGAGAAACCACTTATTGCATCAGCAATTCACTCATCCCCCCTCTTTTGCAGCGTGTGGCTGTGACCCTCAGGGAGCTATCTCTGACGCCTGTCAGACTGATGGGACCTGCACCTGTGGGGATCATGTGGACTCAAAGAAATGCGATGTTTGTGAGGTGGGAAATTGCAGATGTTTTTATCGATATTGAAGTATTGAGTGGGGCCTAAGTTATGTCCCTAGAGTGATATGTGCTTGATTTGAAATAGTTATGAAATGAAATAGTCTTGAGATGGCCCTGAGAATCACAGTCTTCCAAGCTTTGTTCCCTCATCCCCACCCTCCCTCATCCCCACCCTCCCCAGAGTGGTTACTACTTCGGAGACCCCTCTGTGAGAGGTTGTGTCCCCTGTGGGTGCGACCTCTCCGGCACCCTGTCCGCTGAAGGAGTGTGCGACACTCGCACGGGACAGTGCGAGTGCGACAACTCCCTCAACTTCATCAACTCCCGCACGTGCGAGCAGTGCGCGCAGCACGAGTACAAAGACAACAACATGTGCACAGGTTAGTGACAACATGTGCATAGGTTAGTGACAACATGTGCACAGGTTAGTGACAACAACATGTGCACAGGTTAGAGACAACAACATGTGCACAGGTTAGTGACAACAACATGTGCACAGGTTAGAGACAACAACATGTGCACAGGTTAGTGACAACAACATGTGCACACTGCACAGGTTAGAGACAACAACATGTGCACAGGTTAGTGACAACAACATGTGCACAGGTTAGTGACAACAACATGTGCACAGGTTAGTGACAACAACATGTGTACAGGTTAGTGACAACAACATGTGCACAGGTTAGTGACAACAACATGTGCACAGGTTAGTGACAACAACATGTGCACACTGCACAGGTTAGAGACAACAACATGTGCACAGGTTAGTGACAACAACATGTGCACTGGTTAGTGACAACAACATGTGCACAGGTTAGTGACAACAACATGTGTACAGGTTAGTGACAACAACATGTGCACAGGTTAGAGACAACAACATGTGCACATGTTAGTGACAACAACATGTGCACAGGTTAGTGACAACATGTGCACAGGTTAGTGACAAAATGTGCACAGGTTAGTGACAACATGTGCACAGGTTAGTGAAAACATGTGTACAGGTTAGTGACAACAACATGTGTACAGGTTAGAGACAACAACATGTGCACAGGTTAGTGACAACAACATGTGCACAGGTTAGAGACAACAACATGTGCACAGGTTAGTGATAATGAAATGTGCACAGGTTAGTGACAATGAAATGTGCACAGGTTAGTGACAATGAAATGTGCACAGGTTAGTGACAACAACATGTGCACAGGTTAGTGACAATGAAATGTGCACAGGTTAGTGACAATGAAATGTGCACAGGTTAGTGACAACAACATGTGCACAGGTTAGTGATAATGAAATGTGCACAGGTTAGTGACAATGAAATGTGCACAGGTTAGTGACAATGAAATGTGCACAGGTCAGATACAACAACTTGTGCACAGGTTAGCGGGGGGGGGGCTTAGAGGAGGGAGGTTAGCGTATATTTAATATCCGAAGGATTGTGGGGGATTCATCGGGAACATACCTGGGTGATCCCAGTACCGTCTAATGAACGAGAAGCCTTGTCTTTCCAAACCTAACCAATCGTCCAATCTCACACCCTCTTTTCAGATTGTGGTTGCCACCCCAAGGGCTCTACTAGTCTCCAATGTGATTTCCTGACAGGACAGTGTTCTTGTAATGAGGGGTACACAGGAGATAACTGCGATGTTTGTCAGGTGAGTGCTCAGAGATATGGATTGCAAAGTGCAGTTAAATCTTGAAGATGGATATAGCGACCTGTTAGTATTTCTTACTGGTTTAAACCCTGAAACCTGATTTGTCCCGATCCCTAAGTCCCTAAGTCCCTATCAGAAGGTTGGCGTATCCCCTCATCCCAACATACCCCCCACATCCCCTACAGGAGACGCATTACACGGCTGAGGGTGGGTGTGTGCCGTATGCTTGTTTACAAGGTTTAGGTTTACAAGGTTTAGGTTTACAAGGTTTAGGTTTACAAGGTTTAGGTTTACAAGGTTTAGGTTTACAAGGTCTAGGTTTACAAGGTCTAGGTTTACAAGGTTTACATCCCCTACAGGAGACGCATTACACGGCTGAGGGTGGGTGTGTGCCGTGTGGCTGTGTAGTAGAGAACACAGTGGAGGGAGATGCTACTTGTGACACCAGTGGGCAGTGCAGCTGTAAAGCCGACACCGCCTACTCGGACACAGCGAAGTGTGCTTCCTGTCAGGAGGGAACCTTCCAGAACAACGGAGTCTGCGCGCGTGAGTATCTCAAGATCATACTTATAGTAGAATCAACAGCGCACCTGAAACAACTCTGTCTTTTCGCTTTTTTCAACCTTTTTGCAAAGTATTCAATATCAAATCATGAGTATTACCCGCTAATTTTCTACCTCTAATTTCTCCTCTATCTTGCAGCGTGTGATTGCCACGCTGGAGGCTCTGCTAGTGGCACCTGTGACAGTGCAACGGGGCAATGCGAGTGTTTGGACAACGTACACGGGAGAAAGTGCGACAAGTGTCTGGTGAGTTGTCATAGCAACTGAGGTTGCTATAGAGGTTGCTATAACAACACAGGTTGTTACTGCGCCATTCAGCTGTAAAATTTACCAACTACTATCAATTAAAATCTGCTCTCTAGGAACAGTATACAGGAATGTAACCATTCCCCAGACTTTCACCCTCATCCCCAGGGAGACACGTACGGTATTGACTCAGGAGAGGGGTGCAAAGAATGCTCCTGCAACCCCCACGGAACCAAAGACAAGTCCACCTCCTGCGATCAGGTACTTTTACTTTACTTCCAAACTTCTTTCGCCCCTAAATTGTTAGCAAGCTCCAATAATCTCCCAGCATTCCCTTTTGTAACAACTCCTTATCCATCATCCCCTCTGGACCCCTCGATGAATATCCAGTATCCATGAACTCCCTTGGTGACTACCTACAACCCCCTGTTGACACTACAATCCCCTCTGAATTAGATGCTAATCCCCCCCCCCCATGTTGATTTCACCCCCTCCCCCAAGTCTCCACAAACCCCCTCCCTTTGTTGATTTCACCCGTCCCCCCTAAGTCTCCACAACCCCCTCCCCAGGTGAGTGGGCAGTGCGAGTGTCTCCCTGGACAATCCCGATACGACCCCAGAACCTGTGACGGGTGTGTTGCTAAGGGCAACGAGTACCTCGACCCTCAGACTAAGACATGCACTCGTGAGTTAAAATGCTCGGCATTGGTTGTGTCCGGATAATCGTAGAGTCATGTGACCAGTGGGCTTCATAGCCACCGGCGTGTGCTGAGAAGTGTCAAAAGAAGTAACACTTACTTACAGGCGCTCAAATATTGTGGCACTAAAATGCCAAAGACTCTATAACATGCCTCCTTCAAGTAACAATAATTGTATTATGATCAATCATCCCTAACAAATTTCTATCCCCTCAGCCTGTGATTGCCTTGACACGGGATCAGACAGTTTCAACTGCACCCTATACGAGGGGATGTGTGACTGTAAGACAGGGATCATTGGGGACAAGTGCGACATTATTGAGTGCATAATTTGGTTCACTCCAGATTGTTTTTTATATCTGCGATCCCCTAATTGCAGCATTTGTAATTTTGTAGTATTGTCACTCACTTGTTCATCTACAAGCCGTTGAACAATAGCTTTCTCCCCCAGGTGTCACCCTAGTACCCCCCCCCCCTCCCTCAATCATCTCCCTAGTAACATAGTAATACTAATATGTAGTAATACCCGTCACCCCCTCTTGTTGCTATAGCAACCACCTCCTCAGTTGGTGAGTCACGAGGGGATGTAGTGAAGTACGGGGATCCTGCTGAGCTGACCTGTGCGCTCAACAAGGGCAATGCTGACAGAACAGAGTGGGTGGGACCTGACGGCTGTATCAGGTAAGGAGAGGGAATGAGTCACTTAGATCACTTTCTGCATCACTTTCTGCAGCACTTGCATCACTCTCTCTCCGGTGCCCATATCAATCATAATAGGGTTCTTTGTCTTTTATGCCTATAAAGGCTTAAATTTCGACATTTGAGCCTTTCAGTCGCATATTTCGTTTGAAATTCCCCTGAATCGGAGTATTCCCCTCTAGTTCTGAGTGCGGGCACCGTAACATGGTGGAAGGGTCGGATCTCCTGTCTCTGAGCTACGTTCCTGAGGAGGATGAGAGTTACAGGTGCAGGTTCTACTTTGGGGAGGAGTATCAGGAGCACACGGCTACAGTCGATGTCATCTGTGAGTTGATAGGGCCATTTAAGCTTCTTTAGTCTTAGAAAGTTACAATAATTATCTTTTTAACATAATTACGATGGTCTGGGCATTGGATTTCTTCCCTCATGACTCTTTCCTCCACCTCCTCTTTGTACTCATTTCAAAGCCCTCAAACATACCCCATGATGGGGTTTGGGGGTTTTCAACCCTAATATCCTTCCTTGCAGCGTACGAGTTGTCCTCTATCCGAGTACAGCGAGGCAGTGAAGTGACTCTCACCACGGTGGTGTCTGGGCTGAGGGAGGAGCCGGGCCGGGGGATAGAGTGGAGACACAAGGGGGAGCCTTGTACAGAGAGGAGATGCAAGATAACCGGCCACTACGTCACTGAGTCTAGGTACGGGGGGGGGGGGGTTTCAAGTGATAGAAAGATTGGGTAGGAAGTAGCTGCTTTGATAGTTTAACTCACTTGTTTTTTTTCATAGTAATCGAGGTTCTTACTTTATCAGGGAGACGGTCACTGGTCAGTGGACGCTAACTTCAGAGATTAAACCCCTCGTCTCCCAGGGTAAAGGTGGACGGTCAGTGGACGCTAACTTCAGAGATTAAACCCCTCGTCCCCAGGGTAAAGGTGGACGGCCAGTGGACGCTAACTTCAGAGATCTACCTCGGAATGGTGGAAGAGTCTGTGAAGTACACAGCTTTCTTCAAAGTACAAGGCTAAAACATTTAGAACCTTCTCCGTCGTTACAGTCTACGGTTTGTGCTGCCCTCTTTGTGCAATTCTCCCTATTGACTTGATACTTTTATACATTTAATTATACATTTAATTTCTTATCCATCCATTTCAATTCAACTTCAATTTTGCAAACAAATTAATAAAACCCCTGAATATTGTATTACGATAATCTGCTCACTCAAATCTGATCCGGGGTTCATACCATGTGACTTTGTACGCCGAGCTCTGGAGATTTCTGTGAATATTGAATCATTACAAAACATACTTCAGATTGTAACTGCGATCCCCTTGGTTCGAGGAGCCTGGTGTGTGACTCTATCACCCAACAATGTGACTGCAAGAATAAGTTCACCGGACTCAACTGTGACCAATGCAAGGTTAGGAGGTCGCAGCAATGCTTACCATCACTTCCTTCAATCATTGGCAGTACCTTGGGTCACGCTCATAATCAAGTGGAAATATGTCTCCTGTCCTTCATTTCTTCCCCTAACCCCGCCATAATGACCCCTTCAAGCCCCCAGTGCCACCATAACCCTTTTAAAACCCCTGATGACAGTATCATCCTTCTCTGAAAGTAAACCCCCCTTCTATGTCAGTCTCATCCAGGGGCGTAGCCAGGGGGGAGGCGACACAGGCGGCTGCCTCCCCCTTTTTGGACAGACAATATGAAAATGTTGTTAAGATAAGAGCTTTGAGTCAAGCAAAATAAAACATTTAATAGGTTGTGAATGTAACTCGCCTCCTCATTTTCAAAAATCTGGCTACGCCCCTGGTCTCATCCCTCTAAGTCTGGTACTAGTAACTCCCTATACCAGTCTAACCCCCCCCCCAGGATGAGTTTTACGCCCCCAGCTCCGGGTGTTTGGCGTGTGACTGTGACACTGATCATGCAGCAAGTAACTTGTGTGACAAAGTCACAGGGCAGTGCGCCTGTCCTGAAGGAGTGCCTTTCGTTGACACCAGGAGGTGAGATTGCTAATCTTTCGTAGACACCAGGAGGTAGGGAACTAGGGAAGAGGATTTCTCTAAATCGAGTCATACCTCACTGCTCAAGTATTGAAGTAGTGCGTAATCCCAGTGTGATAGCTCACGGACTTTATATAAAAGCAACTCTCTCACCAAATGTGTAGATGGTTGGGACTGCCGATCCATTCTATGGTTTGGTTTGAAATGTTGAATCGATTTATCAAAGCCGCCCTTTACCATTGTTGAGACGAGAAATTAAGCTAAATAGTCATGTCACAATCGTGTTCCTCCATTGCAGGTGCGTCAAGTGCAGAGCGGGCACCTATCTGGTTGAGGGATCCTGTGTCTCTTGTGGCTGTGTCACAGAGAACACTGTCTCCAACTCTAAAGAGTGCAGTGACATTGGGCAGTGTGCCTGTCTCCCCAACACCCCCTACGTTATGCCTCTAGTCTGCGAGAGATGCGCTCCTGGAACCTTCCTAAAGGACGGAGAATGCCAAGGTAGGCGGATTGAAATTTAGATCTGAGTTTCTGCTTCAAATTCTCAAGTCTCTGGAATGAAAGAAAACATTATATATTTCACTCTACTCGTTCAACTAACGATATTACCCCTCTTAAACTCCTATCAGCATGTGAGTGCTACGCCAAAGGATCCCAGTCCACAGTGTGTGCTGAAGACTCAGGGGAGTGCACCTGTAAAACCCATTACCAGGGAGACAAGTGTGACTCTTGCGAGGCAGGATATTACAGCACGCAACTCTAGTTTCATATGGTGTTCCTCAAGGATGCGTTTAAGGCCCTCTTACTATTTCGAATTATCGCCATGTGAAATTCAATAGTTACTACCGGCAACTCCCCGTCAGGCCGGGTATTACAGCACGGCTGAGGGCTGTATTCCGTGTAACTGTGACCCTGATAACTCAGAACACAGCGAGTGTGATGTGGTCTCTGGACAGTGTCCTTGTATACAGGAAAACGGACCTTTCGGAAAAGATGCCAGAAGGTAGGTCTCTCTAGAGTCATCAAAAAGTTAGGAAATCCTCTTTATCCTACCAACACGCATAGAAACCAAATATATTCTCGCTCTAAAAGTCTAAACTACCAACTATCTTCTCCCCTACCTTGCTGCTCACTCAGTGCTTCATAACCACCTTTAATTCCAGATGTGAGCGATGTCCCTCTGGCACCTATCTGGTTGAGGGATCCTGTGTCTCCTGTGGTTGTGTCACAGAGAACACTGTCTCAAACTCCAAGGAGTGCAGTGACATTGGGCAGTGTGCCTGTCTCCCCAACACCCCCTACGTTATGCCTCTAGTCTGCGAGAGATGCGCTCCTGGAACCTTCCTCAAGGACGGAGAATGTCAAGGTAGGCGAATTTTTTGGATAAATGCCAAATGCCAAAATTTTGACTTTGTTCAATGACATCAGTACAGTTCTCACAATAATAATTTGGTCTCTAACGATTGTGTCTTGTGCCAGATTGCGGGTGCTACCCCGAAGGATCTCTGACTTCTGTCTGCGCTGAGGACGGAGGGAAATGCAGTTGCAAGAGCCGTTACCAAGGAGACAAGTGCGATTCTTGCAAGGACGGTGTTATCCTAATTGTGTTGTGGTTAGTTCTTAGTAAATGTATTCCTCGACTATACCCTTTCCCCAAATTACGGCAATTCATTCCTTAATTTTCAAACACCGATCTTACTGAAGTACTTTGTTACAGGACGGTTTCAAGTTGAGTAACAGTGGTCAGTGTGTGGCGTGTGAGTGTAACGAATCAGGCGCTACAAGTGGAGTTTGTGACAAGAGCACAGGACAGTGCGACTGTAACTTCGGATACGAAGGAGAAACGTGCGACACGTGCCAGGTAACCATAAACAACGGAGTGGTCGTTACATATGTCAGGTAACCATGGCAACGGAGTGTGCGTAACCATGGAAACGCAGTGCTAGAAACTGTCACTTGTTTTCAGGTACCTCCAGTGATACTTGCAGATTCTTCCTTTAGTTGTCCTGCACATTCCCTAACCCCCAGGACGCGTATTACAAGAAAGAAGGCAAGTGTAGGAACTGTGCTTGTAATTCCTTAATACATTCCCTAATACATTCCCTAATACATACCCTAAACCCCAGGACGCATATTACAAGAAGGAAGGCAGGTGTAGGAACTGTGCGTGTAACCCCATGGGAGTGGACAGCTTCATCTGCGACAAGAGTACTGGACAGTGCCCTTGCTTGCAAGGGTACACGCAACAACTCTGTGATCAGTGCCTGGTGAGTAAACTCTCCTGAATCTCCCTCTATTAGGTTACTCCAGTAGCTAGCCCTGTACTTGAGTAGGTGTTCCTGTGGTAACTCCTGGAATGGATTGTCTTAGAAACCCCTGCCCTCTATACAAGTATACAACCTATTTCTTGTTTTAAACATTAGGAATGGATTGTCTTTGGCTAAATACCCCTCACCGGTAAAAGTGAAATCTCGGCTTTATATACAACCCATTTCATCACCACCTAATTGCAGGATGGTTTCTACCGGACTGGAGGCAGTTGCTCGCCATGTCAGTGCTCTGAGCCCGGATCAGAAGACAATGTGTGTGATGAGGACGGGCAATGTTCTTGTCTAAACGGTTACCAAGGAAACAAGTGTGATGTGTGTCAGGCCGGATATTACAGCACGGCTGAGGGCTGTATTCCATGTAACTGTGATCCTGATAACTCAGAACACAGCGAATGTGATGTGGTCACTGGACAGTGTTCTTGTATACAGGAAAACGGACCTTTCCTCGACACTCAGCGCTGTGGAGCCTGTGCAGACGATACGGTGAGTTACGATGGTAACGGCATCAGAGTTATATCCATAACAACCATTGAGTGGTATCCATAGCAACTATTACCACTTTACCAGGACGTTATACTGGTGTCAATACCAACCATTGACTGGTATCCATAGCAACTTATACCAGGTCATTATACTGGTGATTTGATCATAATTTGTTTAATCCTGTTTAATACTGGTGTCAATGAAAACCATTGACTGGTATCCATAGCAACTAATACCAGACCATTAAACTGGTGGCAATGACAACCATTGACTGGTATCCATAGCAACTATTCCTGCAACCCTTACCCTCTCAGATTCTGGAAGATGGAAAGTGTGTGAAGTGCCCTAAAGGCACCTTTGTACAGGACAATGCCTGCACTTTCTGCTCTGATGAACTCTACTTACTTGATGGAAACTGTAAAGGTAGGGCGACAGTTGGTTTATCTTTGATCAATCACTTGTTTCAGTTTTAACAGAGTCGCGGATATTTTACTCCCTTTTGATTGCACTTCCTCTACACCTTGATGGAAGGTGTAATATACCTTGATTAATAGTTAGGATAATTCACCCTACTCTCCCCCCAGACTGCATGTGTTTCCCTGATGGATCTCTTGACAACGTTTGTGACCCGGTCTCAGGGATATGCTCGTGTAATGACAGATACGAGGGAGGCAAATGTGACATCTGCCAGGTTAGCAAGCCTAGCTTTGAAAAAGACAAGTTTAACTTGACAACACTGTAACCATGGCAAAACGTTTACCTTAGGCTTAACAACACTGTAACCTTGACAACACTGTAACCATGACACCACTGTAACCAGACACCACTGTAACCATGACACCCCTGTAACCAAGACACCCCCAGGCAGGATTCCACTCTCCTAACTCCGGATGTCAGGAGTGTGGTTGTGTTCCAGAGAACTCCCTCTCAGAGATCTGCAACAGAGACAGTGGGCAGTGTGGATGTAAGGAGGAGTTGGGACCTTTCCTCGACCCTGTCACCTGTCTGAAATGTCCAGATAACCACGTGAGTTTAAACCGGGCACATTTACTATAGGATTCAGATATAGCGGTAGTGGCTCAGTGTTCGTGGATTCTGCTTCAATTGTAAACTGTTCTGCTTCAACTGTTCGTAGTCATTGACCACATGGTCTTCATTCGGCGAGTGTCGAGAAGACCATGGGAAAATTTTGCCAAATATTGCTTTGGTGGCGCATGGGCGCGCGACGGAATCACAAATGTGTTCTGCGCGCTACGTTGATGTTCTGAAAAATGTGCCAAAAATATGGGTTCAGTATAATGGATCTCTTCGATATGGCAAGTCAAATTCTGATCTCCTTAAGATGCATCAGATAAATAGCAAAGTCCTTTCACTTCGTCCTAACCTCATCACAAAACTATAAATTCCACTCCTTTGAAATTAATTGGGGTTCGAATCAGTATCACAAAGAGTATTTATATTCCAACAAATGTCGGAGAACTACAGTTGATATGGCATATGACCCACTGTTACAGATCACGTCATCGGATCCTGTATGGGTCATGTGTCATACGTCACAACCCATGATCCCTTTAATGTGCCTTGATAACGATATCACATGATTGTATCACATGACCGCTGGATTTATTAACGACATCACATGTCACTTAGTAAGGCAGCTGAGTATTTAAACTGATCCAGGGTTCTCAGTATCATCAGTTCCATTCTTCTGCTTTCCACCACCAGCTGTTCCGATTCAAGACATCTCCAAGATGAAGTCCTCAACAAACATCTCCTCCTACAGACCTGTCCCTACCCACGACACCTCCCCCTACATCAACATGCCTTTCTCTAACCCTCCTGTCTACGTTAATCTGCCAGAGGGGGCCGGAGACGCAGCCTTGTGGCACACCTACGACAGCATTGACTCCCTCAACTCCACTTATCTTGTTCCTGCTCATCCTAGCAGCAAATCCACACATCTTCTCCATGTACCTGATCCTGACCTGACATTGGATCCAACCTACCTGGAGATACCTCCCCCCTCCCCCTACTGTGACACCGTCATTCTGCCTGGTAACCATGACACCCTCATCCTGCCTGGTAACCATGGCACCTGTTCCCATGACTCTCAGCCTGGTAACCATGGCACCCCTAGAGACTCCTCCCAACCCCCTGTAAACCCCTACTCTGACGCCCTACCAGAAGACTCCTTGCGGTCCTCAACCCTAACTCCAGTGACTTGTAGTGTCTCCAAATACACCAGGAAACTCCTAACTCGGGTTGTCAAAAAGAAGAACAAGAGGGCATCACATCATCCAGAGAAGAAGACAAAGCAGTCCCCTCCAATCCTGTGGTTCCCCAGACATACTGCCGTGGAGACTTCCAGTTCACTAGATTGTAGCTTCTCTTGTATTGCTGTATTGATACATTTATTTTTGATACAATTATTGCACATTAACTCTCCTGAAATCAAATTCACGTTTCAATGGCTGTCACTTTCCGTAGATTGAGCAAATATGCTTCACATTGTTGTTGAAGGAGCCTGTGTTGTCTGCGCTGCTGGTCAGTACGTGGTTGACAATAAGTGTGTCTACTGTCAGGATGAGGAGTACATGGACAGCGGCAGCTGCGAACGTAAGAAATGCATCGATACTCGTAGATTTGCCTTAGTGGTAACACACCACTTACTTATAGTTTATAAATTTACTTTTCTAGTCAGAAATCAGTTCCCGAATCCACATCTACATGAACTTTTGCTTCATGAAAGCTTGCCACCCTAAGACCTAAGTAATACAGTTATAAATAAATACCTGAGTAATACACCACCCGAAGACCCCCCATTAACCCCCTCCCTTCCTCAGCGTGTGACTGTTCCTCTGGTTCCAGCAGTGGTAACTGTGACAAGGTGTCAGGGCAGTGTGACTGTGAGGATGGCTACACTGGACGGCAATGCCAGATGTGTGAGGTGAGGCTGTGAATAACTAGTCCAGTATAAACTGATTTCTAAACCAGTGGGTTCAAAACCCACAAATTTAGTCTTCTCATTAAATTTCGTTCTCCCTGATTCCTGCCATCTCCCATAACAAATTCCCCACCTTTCACCCCTCTGTCCCTCCCGCCAGGATGAGTTCTATCAGTACTACGACACACGATGTAAGGCGTGTGGGTGTAACCCTGAGGGGGCTGCTGACAATGTGTGCTCTAAGAGCACGGGGCAGTGTGAGTGTGAGCAGGGATACGAGGGAGACAAGTGCAACAACTGCCAGGTTGAGTATGGGGTTGCTTTAAGTTACCATTTAACGAAGTGTTGATTGCAAATCAACTAAATATAAGGCCCTGAAAAGCTTGAAATGAAGTAACTTTAATCAAAGTTACTGATTGAAGACGGGAACCACAACCAGTAACAATTCTATCAGAAAGCGCTGCACAACTCCCCTTCCCCTTCAGGTTGAGTATTACAAGGAGACAGAGACTAGTTGTAGGATGTGTGGGTGTAACGGCTCAGGAACTGGGGGTGACATGGGGTGTGATGGGGACACAGGGCAGTGCTCATGTCTCAGTGGGTACACTGGCAGAACCTGCGACACATGCCAGGTAAACTATAACCAAACTTTCACTGACTGATTTCACTTAGAATTTTGATTTACTAGAAGAAATTCCCAGGAATTTTACCAGCTCGACCCTAAAAAGCTGAAAAACCATAATCGCTACATTGTCCCATCCCCTAGGATGAATTCCACGCATCGGATGACTCCTGTCTGCCATGTCAGTGCTCTGAGCCCGGATCAGAAGACAATGTGTGTGATGAGAACGGGCAATGTTCCTGCCTCACTGGTTACCAAGGAAACAAGTGTGATGTGTGTCAGGTATGTCTGTCTGAACTTGACACTAGTCTACCCTGACTCCAGTCTACATTGACACCAGTCTAGACGACACCAGACATTGACACCAGTCTAGACGACACCAGTCTACCTTGACACCAGTCTACCCTGACAACAGTCTACCTTGACATCAATATACCATGACACCCCTCTGTCTTAACATCAATCTACCCTGACACCAGTCTATCTTGACACCAGAGTACCTTGACACCCGTCTACCCTGACACCAGTCTAACTCCTGACACCCACCTGTCCTCAGTCTGAGTTCTACAAGGATCAGGACCTGTGTGCTGAGTGTATGTGTTACGTGCCTGGATCTGAGAGTAACCAGTGTGACACGACCACAGGACAATGTCAGTGCTTGGAGGGCTACGAGGGAAACAAGTGCACGGCTTGTCAGGTGAGAGGGATACGATTTGTTAACATTAATGTATTCTTAAGATATACTACGAAGATTATCAAAATCATTGTACTCGTGTAAATTGTACGAGAAATTAGAAGAAGGTAAGAAGGAAACTATTTTTTTGAATTTTAGATTTTGTCACAAAAACAAAAAAGCTCTTATATCAAAGGGCTACTGAATATAATGTGCAATCGATAACATCATCCTAAAATCTAAGACAAAACTGCAAAATATCAAAGTTCAAGATTCGTGCATTACACCCCCGTTGAGAGGTTTGTAGCCGTCCTTCCTCTGTGGCTGCTGCTCCTCATCCTCCCCCCGCCTGAGAAGGAACATGATGACGTAGTTAATCAGCTCGTCCGTCACTTTAGGACTCACGTTGTTAGCAATGATCCGCAGAACTATCCTTCCTGAAGTTCCTATGTTCCTGTAGATCAGCCTCAGTTCCTGAGTGTCCTCTACGTAAGCAGTGTTTAGGAAGCGTTGGTAGCTGTAGTCCACCTTCAGCTCTGAGATGCAGATAAATACCACAGAGAGAATGTTGAGGAGAAGGGTGGCTGCGAGGCAGTACCAATACCCTAGAAACAGCCACTGATAGAGCACATTGCCAGCCAAAACACACATCCCCTGCCACTCCTCCAGCCCAGTTACTCCCCACCTCTTCACCTCACACTGTACCATCTTAGGGAAGAGTTTAGTCTGTACGGGCGTGATGAGGGTGGGTTCGGAGGAGGTGATGTCTGCCAGCCATTGGATGCCGTATGTCAGATAGCTGCCCCCATGTCTGTGATCTGATACGAACATCCTGTCAGTGAAGAGGATGAGTCCCACTGTGATACCCAGGTAGGATAGCTTCATCACCAGAACCAGCAGGAAGTACTCGTGTCTCTTCAGCTTCCCTCTGATACTGTCTCTGTTCTCTATGTACACTGTCAGGGTCTTGTCAAGCCAAACTGCTGCTCGTTCTATGTAGAAAGGCAGGTCGTCTGCAAACTCCGGCTGCGTCTGCAGCATCAGAACCACGTCCTTAATGTCCTTCAGACCCTGCAACTTGTAGAGTCTGTAAGGGAAGAAGAAGAGGAAGAAGTGAACATGAAGTAGAAGATGACGACAGGGTACCACCTCAAGATAAAGTCTCTGGTAAGGCATCACTTCACTCTGGTCTGGACACTCTATCCTCCCTCCTCCCACTAACTCCAGCTCCAAACACCCACTGTGCTCTTCTGGCAGAATGCCAGGGTAGGGGGTCTGGGAAGGGTGCAAGTCATATGCCTCCCTCACCGTGTACAGACCAAAGCTCCAGCAGTACTCCTGTGCGAACTCGTGGAAGTTGTGCATGCTCTCCGTGGGCTCGTACCCCGAGGCTGGGTACTGGAAGTCCAGGCAGTTGATAACGTCAAACATCCAGTGGTGGAAGATGATAGCTACTCCGAATAGGAAGGTTATGAACACCATGAACCCTCTGTTCCACCAGTCGAAGCCGTCGTCTATCTTTATTATCTTGAAAACGTTGGTCTTGAAGTTCTTACCGACCAGAACGAACGATGTCATAATCTCGTATAACCCCATCTTGTTTGTATTGTGACTTCTGGGGAATGGTGTGGTCAGTCAGAGACTGCAAGATACGCCTCTTGGTTTGAAAATCAGTTTGGGAATTGAATAACAAAAGAAGAGAGAATACTCCCTTAAAAGATAGGATGAATCTGAATAATTGAATAAGACATTACAACTAAGATTAAGCAGTCAACCAGTTAGAAGTTTAGAAAGCAAGTTGCAATTCTAGACGCCATATCAACAACACAGTGTACTCTTCAAGAAGCAAAATACACTGAAAACAAGTTTTTGAAACACTAGCGCTATGTGCTGAGTTGGAATCACTTGCTTGCTACTCATAATGTCATGCATGAGTATGCAGTTTGTCAAACTAGCGGCTGTTAGTAGAAGTGAACATTTCTTAACAATCGGAGCGTATAAGAAACAAAATATGTTCTTTGCACAGAAACCTTAAAACCCCGGGATCAACCTTTCAACTAGTATATGGTTCAAAACTCCCTTTAATTCTTAAACCCCCTCCCTCCCTTCAGAGTGAGTTCTACAGCTCAGAGGGGCAGTGTGAGCAGTGTGGCTGCCATCCTGAAGGATCGCGTGACAATGTCTGTGACGTCATCAGCGGAGAGTGCTCCTGTCTAACCGGATACACTGGGGACAAGTGCGATCAGTGCCAGGTTAACATAGTGGATTTTAAAAGAGTTTATTTTCTATCGAAACTCCCGTTGTCTTACAAGTCGTACAAATTCTGCATGTTCAGAAGGCTTCTACATTTTCGCCTTTTGGTGTTGATCTAAATTCTTAAATACATTTTACTCAGGCTGAGTACCACAGTAAGGGTGGTAAGTGCGTTGAATGCGAGTGTTACCTCCCTGGTTCAGAAGACAACGTGTGTGCAACAGATAGTGGGAAATGCGACTGCATGACAGGCTACCAGGGTCACAACTGCTTCCAGTGTCAGGTATGAGAGTAGGAGAAACAATGATCTGTCAAGACTACTAATAATCTCATTGGGTCATAAAACCCACTTCTACGTTACTATTGTTTTTATCTGCGATGATGTTGGATCACATCCAGAGTTCCTTTCCTTTCATCCCCTTAGGGAAGCCCCCCTTTAATAAAACCGGCTGTATTTCACTCCCTATCAGGGCGGGTATCACAAGAGTGGGGGGAAGTGTGTGGAACCCCCCTCCCCCTCAGTAACATCCCCCCTAAGTAACACCCCCCTTAGGTACCCCCCTCTCACTAACCCCCCCTCATTAACCCCCTCTTTAGTAACCCCCTCTCTCAGGACGGATATCACAAGAGTGGAGGGAGTGTGTGGAGTGTGGCTGTGTTATCTCCCCTCAGTAACCCCCCCCCCCCTCAGTAACCCCCCTCATTAACCCCCCCCCCTCAGGACGGGTATCACAAGAGTGGAGGGGAGTGTGTGGAGTGTGGCTGTGTTGTGGAGCACACGGTTGACGGGAGTGTGGTGTGCTCAGACGAGGGGCAGTGCCAGTGTAACGGTAACATGGAATACTTTATATTAATCACTCATATTATCAAGCTCACATATAGGTGTAGTTAGACCTGGGAAGTATTGGCTCAGTTGTATTCATTGAAACCTTACCTTCTCATCAATTAACCATTCTAAAACCTAGTAATTTTGAAGCTCTCATTTCAGGAGACAGACCGTATGTGGACGCTCTGAAGTGTAAACCGTGTCTAGAGGGCCTTGTTATTGTTGATGGGAAGTGTGTGCAGTGTGGCCCAGGGACTTACATTTCTAACTACGCGTGTGTAGGTTAGTACTCAGGGTTGCTAGGGAGTGGGGGAGGGTTGCTAGGGAGTGGGGGTTGCTAGGTAATGGGGAAGTTGCTAGAGATTGGTATCAGCTTAACCATTCGCTTTCTTGTTCGATTTCATTCCCCCAACTTGAACTATAGAGCTCCATCCCCAAAATCTGGAATCCCCATGAAATCCGGAGGGCCCACCACATTATTGGAGACCCACACTCACTCTCTACCTTCCATCAGACTGCCCGTGTAACGAGAAGGGAACGAGGAGCTGTGATCCCTTCTCTGGGGACTGCACCTGCAGAGCCAGCTTTACAGGGGAGCTCTGTGACACCTGTGTGGTGAGTTGTTTATCTTGCAGTGAGAGGCGACATTATCAACTTTCCCAGGATCATTTCTTCCATCAAGACTAACAATTCTCTCAGTGTTTGACCCTCCCATCCCCAGGATGGTTTCTACTCTGCAGACTGCGTGGCCTGCTCCTGCGCCCCTGATTCCCTCTCCACCGTATGTGACAAAGTCTCCGGGCAGTGCGACTGCCCTGACAACTACACCGGGAGGCGTTGTGGGGTGTGCGCGGCGGGTTACTATGGTGACGAGTGCGCGGCGTGCGCGTGCGACCCCACGCACTCCACCTCTTCAGTGTGTGACAGGAGTACGGGGCAATGCCCCTGCGCTGACGAGACATTGTTCCACAAGGACACGAGGACTTGTGAGATGTGCCCCTTCAACCACCGAGTAGCGGAGGACTACAGGTTAAAACTAGTATAGTAAACTAGTATAGGGGGGGGGGGGCAACCCCCCAAAATTAAGCCCCCTATTGGAAATTCGTTATATCCACCAGGGGGTTAAATTAAACCCCCCAAAATTAAACCCCCTATCGACAGCAAAAATTAAACCCCCCAAAATTAAACCCCCTATCGACAGCAAAATTATTCTAGTAAGATTAAAAAAAGCACCAAAATGAAGAAACAAAAAAGCTACCATTTGAAAAAGTTGCCAAAAATCACGAATAAAAAAGGTACCATTTCGAAAAGGCGCAAAAAATCGGACACAAATTTGGTACCATTTGAAAAAGATGCTGAAAATCAGAAACAAAAATGGTACCATTTCATAAAAGTTCCAAAAATTATAGACAAAAATGGTACCATAAACCGGAGACAAAAATGGTACCATTTCCAAAAATCGCCAAAATCATGACCAAAATGGTACCATTTGAAATGGTGCAAAAATCAGGAACAAAAATGGTACCATTTCTAAAGGGTGCAAAAAATCAGAAACAAAATGGTACCATTTGAAAAAGATGCTGAAAATCAGAAACAAAACTGGTACCATTTCATAAAAGTTCACAAAATTATAAACAAAAATGGTACCATAAACTGGAAACAAAAATGGTACCATTTCTAAAAATCGCCAAAAATCACGACCAAAAATGGTGCCATTTTGAAAAGGTGCAAAAGATCAGGAACAAAAATGGTACCATTTAAGAAAAAAATTCCCCATTTTTCACTAAGAATTAAGCCCCCTCAAACCCCCAAAAACCCCCCAAAACCCCCCAAAATTAAACCCCCTATTGGCGATTTTTTGATATCCACCAAAATTGAGGGGGTTGCCCCCCCCCCCAGTATAGTATCCGGATTACTAAATTTCGCTCCTTTTAATAATCTAATATTAGCCCTCAAATTGGATCTATCTGTGATTTGTAACATGCTATTACCCACCCACGGTAAGTTTAATGCCCTCGTCTCAGTCTCAGAAGGCAACCAGTCTCACCCCTCAGCTGTGAGGAATGTGAGTCCGGCTACACATTACACGATGACAACACGTGCCGCGCATGTCCTGCCGGCACCTACGAGGTCTCCGGAGTGTGCGCCACGTGCGCGTGTGACCCGCGCGGCACCGCGCGCTGCGACCCCGTGACCGGGGAGTGCACGTGCAGAGAGCACTACACTGGTGCGCTGTGTGGCCAGTGTGAGAAGGAGAGGTGGGGTCTAGACGCGGGGTGTCTGGAGTGTAGGTGTGATCCGCTCAACAGCAGGGATAATGAGTGTGATATGGACACTGGGCGCTGCGACTGTATAGACCCGATGTGAGTACAGGACGGCAGAGGCTGCATTCTTTAATTAGCTTACATATTGAGTAATAATTTGACCAGATCTCTCCAATGTGTTAGTATTCAAGGAAATGACTGAGCATTACTTCGCAATGCTCTGATCACCACATCCCTCAGGTATAACTTGGACACCAGGACCTGCGAGCAGTGCCCTCAAATGCACGTGCTGACAGCGGGCGCGTGCAAGATGTGTCCTTTAGGTCACTTTGTGGAGGACAACACGTGTCACTCTGTG
Organism: Beroe forskalii; assembly: GCA_011033025.1. NCBI lineage: Eukaryota > Metazoa > Ctenophora > Nuda > Beroida > Beroidae > Beroe > Beroe forskalii. The sequence continues at coordinate 134,749 of WFMF01000176.1, read as the reverse complement.
CGACACTGGCTTCTATCTGCTGCACGGCAGCTGCACAGGCGAGTACTGCACCCCCTAACTTGTGTATTTCAGTACTGCACCCCCTAACTTGTGTACTTCAGTATACAGTATACAGAATGTCGGTGTTAACCCCTCTCCCCTCCCCACAGAATACCGGTGTAACCCCCCCCCCCTCATTAGTATAAGTGAACCACCGTGTGGCTCTATCTCCCCACAGAATGTCGGTGTAACCCCCCCCCTCGATTAGTGTAACCCTCTATCTCCCCCTCAGAATGTCGGTGTAACCCCCCCCCCATTAGTATAACCCCTCTATCTCCCCCACAGAATGCCGGTGTAACCCCCCCCCCTTTAGTATAACCCCTCCCCACAGAATGCCGGTGTAACCCCCCCTCATTAGTATAACCCCTCTACAGAATGCCCCCCACAGAATGCCCGGTGTAACCCCCCCTCACAAGTATAACCCTCTATCTCCCCACAGAATGCCGGTGTAACCCCCCCTCATTAGTATAACCCCTCTATCTCCCCACAGAATGCCGGTGTAACCCCCCCTCATTAGTATAACCCCTCTATCTCCCCACAGAATGCCGGTGTAACCCGGTGGGTTCCCTCTCCTCCGTCTGTGACCGGGTGACGGGAGAGTGTGAGTGTGACGAGAGACACGAGGGTGAGAAGTGTCAGAACTGCAGGGCTGGTTATTACTCTCCAGACGTCCTGTTCGGAGACCCTGAGTGCGTGGAGTGCGGGTGTGTGGTGGAGAACACACTCGGGGGTGTGATCAGGGAGTGTAGCTGGACAGGACAGTGCTCCTGTAAGGGAGGCATGGAGTTCGTTAACGATAGGACCTGCGAGACTTGCCCGCCCGGACAGGTTAGTTATTGGTTACACCCTGACAACACTGCTACTGTGACAACACTGCTACTGTGGCACTGAATAAACGATTAATAAACATTTAGCTGAGTGATAACACCTGTTCTGTGACACCTTGACAACACCTGTATCACCCTTGAAAACACCTGTGACAACCCCTTGACAACACTTATGTATCCTTGACAACACCCTGACAACGCTTCTGACACCAGGTGATAGTCGGCGGGCAGTGCGAGGAGTGCTATTTAGGCACTTATTACAGCGACGGAGTCTGCGAGAACTGCCCGTGCGTGTTCCCGGGATCCTTGGACAGCATCTGTAACCCTTACACTGGGGTGTGTACTTGCGAGCAGGGATATGCAGGTAGTTACTGGAACGACGCGTACTTTCTCATGGATTACATTTGGGGGGGGGGTATAGGAGCAAACTTTGGCAAACGCTTCCACTTTTTGGAAGAGTTTGCGCGTTTGCCAAAAGTTTGCCAAATTTTACCTTACCCCCTACATCCAACCACATCGCACTGCACCTTACTCAATTCCCCCCCCCCCCATATTATGCCCCACCTGCCAGTGCCATATTACCCCTTCCTTGAACTATCCTATCTTCTACTTCTATTGACCCCCAAGCCCCCCATACCATACAACCCTCTTCCTTGAACCCTCCCATCTCTATTTGAACCCTTCCATTCCCATCCCTATTTGAACCTGCCCTCCCAGGAGTGGACTGTGGTGAGTGTGCGGACGGTTTCTACAGAGAAGGTGAGCAGTGCGTGTCCTGTCTCTGCGACCCAGAGGGCTCCTACTCCGGCGTCTGTGACAAGCAGACCGGACAGTGCTCGTGTCGCTCTCCCTCCGCCTCCTTCTCAGACGCCAGGACCTGCTTCGGGTGTGCGGAGTACGAGTATTTCAACCTGACCACCGGTCAGTGTGAGAACTGCGGGTGTGACATGGCTGGCTCCAGCTCCTTCTCCTGCAACTCAGAGGGGAGCTGCCAGTGTCTCCCCAATGTGGAGGGCAGGAAGTGTGATCAGTGCAAACTCAACCACTTCGGACTAGACAGCGGCACTGGGTGTCAGCCCTGCAACTGCAACCCTTACGGAGTCAAACTGGTGTACAACAAGAGACGACAACGACTTAGTAAGTAGTTTTATTGATATGATAACAACTGCACTGGCATTTATACGGCATCTGTCACACAGTTTGTACAACAAGAGAAGACAACTTGTGTTTACAGTCTATTTCCCCAAATTTGTTGCTATGGAGTATGATAACATAGTGTTTACATGCTGGCATTTATTGGGCATCTGTCAGCTTACCATTTTCTAGGCATAGAGTAGGGAATTTGTAATGGATCATTTTTCACTTGTGTTTGGACAGTATGTTTCCCCAATTTGTTGCTACGGAAACTGTCTATTTCCCCCAATGTGTTGCTATGGTAACAGTCTATTTCACCAATATGTTGCCATGGTAACCAATTATCATCCTCCAGGGGACTTGTCGTGTGATCCTATAACGGGTCAGTGTAACTGTGCTAAGTTTGATATTAAGAATGAAGTGGTTGTACAGAACAGATACGACTCCAGACGGTGTGATGGTTGTCCTAGTCAGCAGTACTACGCCAGTGCAGATAACAGGACTTGTGTGGGTGAGTATGTGTCTGAATAGCTTGTCTGAGATGATTCCTCAACAGAAGAAGTTCTTGTGCGTTCAGTCAGTGGAACCTGTCACATGATTCATCATTCTAACATCCTCCTACCTCTCCCTGCAGATTGTAACTGCCATCCTGAGGGCTCCCGGAATTTTAATTGCCATCTGTACACTGGAGACTGTGACTGCAACCCACAGATCGTGGGCAAGCAATGTGACACGAGAGGGTGTAGGTGGGGACCATGGGCTTTTAGAAGCTGTGTCATTAAGGATAAGGAAGCATGTACAGGATCCAAAGTAATATTTAGGAAGGAGTATGTTACTAAAGGTGGTGACTTCTCAACAATCATCAAGGTAATGTTCTTCTGTATGTGAGGTAAAATCTCCATGTTCTCTGCATATATATTTATAATACCTAATATTTTATACCCCAATTAATGTTCTAAAATTTGAAATGAAAAAACTTCACATTAGGTATCTTCATACATATATTATTCTTAAATTCATTTCCATTCCAGACAGCGACATGTGACAGAGTTGAGAGAGAAGAAATAGATTGCAAAGTACGTAAACCATGTTGAACTAGTCCCTCAAGTAAATCTAAGATGATCTAAATTGCTAATCTTTGAGAATGGAAAAGAACTTGATTTATCATCTGCTGGGAATCATTCTGTTGATCAAGATGACCTCCAGACCATAATGCATCAGTCCCCTATGGGCATTGAGTGAATTGGTTTTATGGACCTAGCTAAACATCCTATTTTGTTTCATAACATGGAAGAACAAAAACCTACTAAAGTACTAATTGGCTCCATCTTAACTAAGAATATGCTATGGTACCTATTGATTGAGAAACATATTTGAAATTGCAAAATTGGGGCAGTGATGGTCAATCCACTACCAAATTAACCAATCAGATCGATAAATCATCCATTGGGTTGTTTGATTTGGTATTTTACACATGAGAGGTAGTGGATTGACTTAATCTTAGCTCTGCACTAACTGCAAAAAGGCAATGTAAAGTTCCATCTATACATTGAAGCAAGTCCCTTCAATTTGTATATTGCATCAAATATATTTGTGAGAAGAATGAAGTGAACAGGCTGGAAGACAATGAAAACGTCATGACCCCAATTCTTCCAATGCATGTACAAGTTTGTTGTTGGTTTCATCACGGAACTGTTATGATTGAACTTAATCGTCAATTTCATAGGATTCTCAATTAACTGACCAGTAATGACCAATTTTTTCTTCAATTCATTCCAAAGACAACTTTCTTAGTGACGAAACTCTGTTGATAAACTGTCTATTTTGAATACCTTGACAGTCTGACAATCAGTTACATTAATAAAAGCTTCAGAGCCCATTTTCATGACAAGCTCTAGCACAATTGAGATTTCTTACTCACAGCATTTACACACATTTTTAATTTATTTATTGAGTCTTGTAAATAATTTTGTATGGGATGTTGCCATAAATATATAATTATTTTGACCCAATATGAAAAAAAGTTTGATTAATGACCATTATTTTTTAGTGTTCTTTTTTGATAAAAATTTCATGCAGATATGTTGCAACGTGGTGCACTGGTACAAGCTATAGATATGACATATACTTGTAGGATTCTAGGACTTTACTTCATTGATATGTTACGTTATTGTTATTCCACTAAATAGACCACACTTAGACACACTAGTTCATACAAAGTATTATTTACGTAAAAATATTCACAATTAACTAACTAATATCATAAGAATTAAACGGGTGTTTTACGCCTAATTAAAAGAGAAACCAACTTTGCCATGGCAATGGTGGCGTCCAAATCACATACAAATGCACTGATCATCGTTAAATACCCTTGTCATCGTTAAATACCCTTCAGCGGACGCGCGCGCTTCGCGTGCGCGCCCGCCGAAGGCGTAGGGGCCAGACAACGTCTGACAAGTGTTACTCTGTTATATCGCCCTGTGGGGCGCAGTGTGCCGGGTCGCGCGCCTGGATGCTTCCTTGGGGCGTGTTGTATTGTTGCATTGAAAGTATTGCACAGTACCGCGTGCTCATGCTGCAGAAGGGTACCATTATTCAGGCGCGCGTTGCGGTGAGCGGCGCTTCGGAGGGTCAGGGCACCTGGGTTATGTTTAAAATTGGGTAATTTATCGGGAAAAGGAAAGGAATTGATTTGTTTTATATTTTTATTGTATTGCAAATGTCGATAAAAAATAAATTTCTTTCTCTAAAAATTTCTTTCTCTGATTCATGTTTAAATGAATTTAAAAATGGAGCACAGGAGATTATGTGAGGGATGATGTTCCTATGCCTTTGATAAATCTTTAGTGGCATGAAATAGTACTGTGTGAGCATCAATTGTCACATGCAAGGAAACATTTCCATTAGACAGAGGGTATAAAGCCAACTTTCGTCGTAGTACTAATGGGTGTAAAAGTGCCTAACCATGGTGAACTCAGTGTAGATCCTTGCTGTACGGCATGTTAAACAATGAATCGAAACTGAGGGGCTCCATACAAGATATTGCTATTGCAACGGATGTGATTATACAGACAAGATTTAGACTGTAACTATGTTTACACAATTATTGGAAGAAGGCCTGTATGCATTTGAATTTCCATACTTCAAGAATTATGCTGAATCCACCCATCTAGGTGCAACTCATTAAGATCTTGCTACTTTAGCATTGTATAACTTAAATTCCCCCAAGGGAAGTTGTGTTTGAGTTGAACTAGAGGGTTAGAGAAAGTCTTGCAGATTGCAAAAGACCATTCTTTATTATTTGGATGTTCAACATTAGATGTTCCAATTGGGGTTTTTTGCTGTGGGAATAAGAATGATCTCAAATGTTCCTAGGCATATTGAATAAGCAATATTCTTAATCAGCTCAGATCCAAGCCCCCAATTTGTACATTGCTCACAATGATCTATTAGTACCACTGTATTTGATTGTAACATTTTGTAAAAATTTGTCGACAAAAATTTACGCTAACATCCATAAAGAGTATATTGTAATTAACATTTAGGGAGGTGCAGGGTGGCGCGTGTGCACCAAGCCGCGCACATCCTAGAATCTGCAACTTTCCCTTTCTTTTCTTTATTGCTCTGAAAGTGCCTGTACTCACTAAATCACCATTAGATTAATATTTCAAATAATGGATTGAAGATATGTTATATGTATGCTATTGAATGATATTGTTAATGAATGGTTTTGATGAAATTGTGTTTTAATAATTTACTCTATAATGAACGCTGTACATTGTGTGGGCTGTGCTTTGTGTGGGTGTAACCTTCTACAGCTGTGCAGTGGCACTAGCCAATGGTGAGCCTGTGCACTGCGCGTCCAGCAGTGGATAGTGTTAATAAAACCTCTAAGTCACATGTTATGGAAAATATCTGCGCACAAGAGCAAACAGAACAATACGCGATGGAAGATGCGACGCACACTACAGGCGCTACGTCTGTGTGCGGGTGTATCCTGTACGGCTGCGCAGAGGTGCAGCCAAAGGGGAACCTGTGCGCGGCGTGGTCATGAGGGCGCTATAGATAAACGGAGATACAACTGAAGTAAATTTTTTGTTTTTAAGCTGTTGGCTTTTTTATAGTTTTTTGTGTGTATTATTACTTACATAATACTATATTATCAAGGGTTACATTTTTCATGCTATGTTTTTAAATCAGATTTTGGCCCTGTTTTCTAATCTCATTTATCCCTACAATTAGAGGGCATGTGTTGCTAGTTTTTAGGTTTTAACATATTTTATTTTACTAATTTATTCAAAGTAACACATTGTATGTATATTTAGAAGTAATTAATTAATTAATTTAACTGAATTACATTGCAACTCCAATAGAAGCATATTGGGCAGGCATGCTAAAGTACACATGCCATCTTTTCCACACTCATAGTGGAACAGACCGATATGATTTACAAGTGTGCCAGGGTCCAATACCTGTCTATTGTACTGTGACATGTCTTGAGTTTATGACCCGCATGGTTTCATTGGCCATGTGGTTTCATTGGTTTCATTGGCCATGTGGGCACACGCTTAGCTTATAAGCTTGCATCACCTTATTATTATACCACTGTATTTCTCTGCATTTAGACGGAAAAATTAAGTATCCTGAATGCTGATGTAGTTATTTGACTGATCATTAACAGAAATGCCTCATATGATCAAATGCAATTGATTTATTTCTAAGATTTATTCATGTCTTGAGAATGACAAGTGGTCATAAAAACAAGGTTGAATACAAAGTACAATTACTGGATGATTCTACAATTTCATGTCGAGTAGAGGTGAGTCTTGTAATATTTGATACCTTGATTAAGATGATTGTGTTGAAAGTACCATTTTCGTAAAGGAGTTTCAAATTTACCTTCTAATCTCACTTGATCAATTCAAAGCAAATTAACTATCTCAGAAAGGCTCCAAGGGGGAGGAACTTTTGAACCAAGTATGTATGTTCCTTGAGCTAGAAGAGCGAGACTACTTTGGACTTTGTTTCACTCATGGCAAGTTACAAGACCTTTCATGTTGGCTACAAAGCAAGAAACCAATACATAAACAGATTGGAGGTATGTGAGAATGTTAAACATAATGCACTGACTAATGTTATATGTAGATGATCTAATATTAAATTAAGATTTTATGTATTCAAATCATAAAGAAATGTTTCTTCAAGACATCAATCTACAAGATATTAAATGTATTGAATATAGTTACAGATATTGCTCTTATAGGTGTCTCCAGTGGATTTCAGTTTAAATTCAGAGTCAAGTTTTATCCTCCAGATCCATCTAAAATACTACAAAAAGAAATGACGAGGTAATTAATATACTAATTATATGCTAAACTTAGTTAATCTGAATAATTTGTTGGCCCTTATTCAACTGTATTGCTACTTGCAATCTCAAATTTGACAGCATTGCTCTGATATTGGCAATCCACAACGCACTTCCAAATGACCAAATCCTCAGGTACTCATTTGTGTGCCAGCTGAAGAAGGACATCTCTGAGGATAAGTTGGTGTGTTCTGTAAACACTGAGGTCATGTTAGCAGCGTACGCTCTGCAGGCGGAGATGGGAGACTTTGACTCAGATGAGCATCACGAGGATGGATACATCCAGCAGTGTGCCTGGTTCTGTGATGTGGTATGTTGTCATGTCAACAATGTGATGTGATATGTTGTCATGTCGACAATGTGATGTGGTATGTTGTCATGTCGACAATGTGATTTGGTATGTTGTCATGTCGACAATGTGATGTGGTATGTTGTCATGTCGACAATGTGATATGGTATGTTGTCATGTCGACAATGTGATACGGTAGGTTGTCATGTCAACAATGTGATGTGGTATGTGGTCATGTCGACAATGTGATGTGGTATATATACTAGAAACAAAGACTATCCTAGCTTCAAGTGCTGGTACACTTAAAGGAAGCAATAAGCCTCCAGCCTTGCGACCTTGCGTTTCGCCAGCACTTGTAAGCCTACCCTCACTGGGTAGGAGGTCATCTAAAGGCGTGGGCTAAGTCAAAATCAGAGAAATTTTACTCCTGATCACTTTGTTAGAATGTCCTAATGTCCTAATGTTATACAATTCCCCTACACCCTGATATCAGAACCCTATCATCTGTATGCTCTAATGTTAGAGTTTCCCTATCACCCTGAAACCAGAATCCCCTTATTAGAATATTCTAATCCATATTGATTTCAATATTACCCTGAAACCAGAATTTTTATCATATTTTGTATATATTCAGTATTTAGGCGTGTATAAAGAAATGCGAAATAAACTTTTGTTTTATTCTGAACTTTTGTTTTATTCTGGTATGTTGTCATGACAACAATGTGATGTGGTATGTTGTCATGTCGACAATGTGATGTGGTATGTTGTCATGTCGACAATGTAATATGGTATGTATTACTTAGGTCCACATCATTGTGTTATCAAACTGTTGCCCCACCATTCCAGGGGCACTGCACTACTACATAATAAGATAATACACACTAATCTAGTGGTGTACCTGGACATAATGCCCTAAGTAATGCGCATGTTTCCTGCTTACTAACATAATAATGTTATACTTTATTCTACATGCTGTAGATTACAGGGCACTGGATTACTGGGCCTATTATTGCATTACCCCTGCATATGGAGCTCAGAGACCTGTCTAATTCGCAATAATTTGGGTAAAATGAGACTTCATTCTACTTGCTACTTTGTTCAGAAGTAAGATCATGATAAGATGGTACATTCTATGATCTAAGTCATACATTCCCTTATCAAATACATACTGGTAAAGACTAATCAGGGCGCTGGCAAGCGCCCGCAGCGCATTTTGCACACACCTCTAGGGCATCTGCCCGAAGGGCAGATGCCCTCGGCCCGAAGGGCCGAGGGCAGCCGAATTGGCCAGCAGTCCCGGCCCGAAGGGCCGGGACTGCTGGCCAGACACTCCAAACAAGCCGATAGTACCAGCATGAAGTGCTTAAAGTGGTAGTGGAATTGTTTTACAAGTATTGAAAAACTTGTTTGCCAGCGCCCATTATATAAAAATACAGTGATTTGCGAAAATCGCGATTTTCGTGTCGTGTTTTCAAGATGTTAATTTCAGTTTTTGATCAAGAAAATTTGCACAGGCTTAGTCCATCACATGATAAAGAAACCCTGAAAATTTCATGAAAATCGGCCGTACGGTTTTGGCAGGAAAAATTATTAAAAAATGCCTAAAATCACGGAAATTAGTATTATCGTCGTCTCTCTCTCTCTCTCTCTCTCTCTCTCTCTCGATACAACGACAGTTTTTATAAATCACTTTGCGAGAAAACAAAAACAGATATCGTCGTAAGTCCAACGGCATCAGAAACTTTGGCATAGGGCACGTGTAGTAGGCTATATGTGAATTTAAATATCAAATTGTATAATTGGATAATTGACCAATTAAACCAATTATCGCCTATATCTCGTCTCAGAAAGATGGTATCGACTTCATTCCAACGTCATCGTAAACTTTGGCATGAATTGCGTAAAGTGACCTATGTAAAAATTTTCATTGCAAATCGCTTAATTGGATAATTGGCCAATTAAATCAATTAACACATATATCTCGTCTCAGGAATATAGTATCGACTTCATTCTAACGCCATCGTAAACTTTGGCATGAATTGCGTTAAGTAAGCTCTATAAAAGTTTTCATTGCAAATCGCTTAATTGGATAATTGGCCAATTAAACCAATTATCGCTTATATTTCGTCTCAGGAAGATGGTATCGACTTCATTCTAACGCCATCGTAAACTTTGGCATGAATTTTGTGAAGTGAGCCACATGAAAGTTTTCATTGCAAATCGCTTAATTGGATAATTGGCCAATTAAACCAATTATCGCTAATATCTCGTCTCAGGAACATGGTATCGACTTCATTCCAACGCCATAGTTTACTTTGACATGGATTGCGTGTAGTGTGCTATGTAAAAATTTTCATTACAAATCTTAATTTGAATTGGCCAAATTAAAACCAATTATCGCTTATATCCCCTCTTAGAAACATGGCATCGACTTTGATCCAACAGCATCGGAAACTTTGGCATAAATTGTGAGTGAGATGTAAAAATTTTCGTCTAAAATCGATTAATTTGATAAGCCAATTAAACCAATTATCGCTTATACTTCGTTTCAAGGATTTGTTGAACAAAATTTGTTAACAAAAAGAATGATATGGTATGACAAAAACAGTAGGTTGTAGGTTAGTAGGTTACTTAGCGCCCTTGTAAATTTTGCGATTAAAGAGTGATGGGGCTTTAATCACGTAGCGCTGGCGTGGTGTGGGCTGTAGTTGCAGAATATTTTAATCCATAGTAGAAATTCAATTGAATTCATTAATAGATGAAATTATTGATTTATAGAATTGATTAGCCTATATTCCTTGCACCCAACAACCAACCACGCCACCAGCGCTATGATTAAAGCCATATCACCCTTTAATCGCAAAAAATTGTTTTTAATTGTTTTTGTAGACCACAATAGTAATGTACTAGTAATATTGATATATTGGTATTGTGCTGATGATGAATCCAGCAATTAATAATGACGAATGGGATTTGGTGCTCTCCACTTGCTGATGTATGAATTCTAAGTGCTATAAGCTGTTTACATCCGCATTTCCATTAAACACATGTGGTGTACGACGCAGCTCATTACCAAATACTCAGACTTCATATTATCTGGCGAGTGTATCAAGCTGGAGAATGGTGTACCTTACTGCCTCAGATTTTAAACAATTAATTAGCACAGACTTGTACTTAGGATTCTAGATTTAGATAGTATTCAAGGAAAGATTTGGTGATGCTGGCATGGGCATTCTGTAATTAATTGCTTACATTGATAACCTTGTGTTGCGAACAGTAACTCATGGATTTCTAATTTCAAATAAATTCTCCAGAACTTTCATTCCTTAAATTGTCTCCTTGTACAGTGTACTTTATGGATAACTCTGGTTTACTCAGATGCAAACAGTGACTATAGTAGTCTATACCTTAGTTCCCTCTAATTACTCCATTATTCAGCATATATTCCCTAACTCCGGCTACTATTCCGACTATTTTCGACTATCTTGAAAATACTATTTGATAATGATATGTAGTCTAGTAGAGCACTGTTAGGTGTACTGCGTTATCTTGTTGCGATACCATTTAACTTTCTAACATCTAATATAACCTGACGCAGCCTAGTAACCACACAACTGTTACCATAGCAACGAGAAATCTGTTATATTTATATTGAAATAGGCTTCTTCCTCTCTTCGCACATTCCTGCCCCACTTCCTTGTTACTTCCAGGTCCAGTTTGGGTGAAGAGGGGGCTTCATTCACATTAGAAAGTTATTCACTCGCTATTGTTTCTGAGCATTTACCATCAAATGATGCAGCTGAATATTTCCCTACATTCGTGTGCCATCTTTACTATCATCCCCCACTGTAGGTTCATGATCATTCGTGAAATTAAATGTCTTGTGCCTTCTAAATATGTGTTTTTAACGGTATTTTAACAGACAACACATTTCAGACACCTCCGATGGAGCAAAGCATCAAGGAGGCGCACAAGATGATCAGGTTATTTACTTCTGCTCTGATTTATTACTAATTTACTGTGATCTTTTCACTTTTCATCTCAAAGAAGTAGGTATTCATATCTTTCAAAGGACTCGGTTTTTCCTGCCTTTTCCACACGCTAAAACACCCTCTAAAACACACATTCTCACATACAGATCAGGAATTCCTATCATCACTATTCGGACACGTTATTAGCGTTCTAATACACCCAATTAACGGTTAATTACTGTAATTAATTACTGTATAACACAACCACTCTGAGCTGAAGCTTTAGACTAATTACTCAGTTGCAGGTGGTAATTAGTGTGAAGTGTGAAGTGAACATACAGTCTGTGCCTGCCTTTAATACACAGGATAATTAGGAAGCAGTATCAATAAGCCTCTTCCCTGAGTACGCTGTACAGATGCTATTAAAACCATTTCACAGTTACTGCAATTCATGGAAAGTTGAAAATTCACACAAAAATACTTTCCTATTTATCGAAATGCTTGATCTCTCTGCTGCATTCTATAAAATCAGGTAGAACTTCTTACTTTTGAGCGCCTGCTTTTAGCTTTATCCCCCACTAGAAAATAAGCAAGTAAATCCGTGGGATTTGGTGTCAGGAAGTGATATCGCTTATCAAATCAATAATAGGTGTGTGAAACAATAACCGTAGCCAGAAATCACTTAAAAATCAATCACATGTAATTCCTGTGCTGGTTCAGAATACTTAGCACAGATCTGAGTATTTCACTGCATTTTACTGTGTGTAAGGTTGCTGCAGGGATTCACAGTGATTTCAGACTGTTACTGAAACTGAATTCGATTGTTTCAGGTCTAATAAGTTGAACATCTTATATATTTAAACATAATATCATCACTGCTGCACATGTGACAATGCCAGTGAAAGTGTCATGAAATACTGCGTTACGTGATAATATTATGTGTTCTTGTCAAATCCCCATATTCTACACACCATGAGTTCTTGTGTGTTTTCATACATCTATTTGTGTGTCCGTCTGTTTGTGGTTTATACACCTGTTTGTGTGTTTGTCCGTGTGTTTAATGTGTGTTTGTGTGTCACGTGTCAGATAACGTCTGTGTTTGTGTCTGTGTGTAATGTCTGTTTGTCTGCGAGCATGACCTCACAGAATGCCTTTTAAAACTCAAAACATGACTTTTTTATTCCAATAATAGCTCAGCTACTGCAGTCTGCACAGGTGCAATGCACTAAGGCAGTCAACCTAGAATATTTTAGTAGAAATGATTTTAAAATATTTATATACCAGATATTACACACACAACACACATAACTACTATTACAATGCTCTTTAGTCTAGTTTAGCACACTCAGCAGTTACAGGCAGAAGAGACTGTATTTTACTAGGGGAGACTGTATTTTACTGGGGAGACTGTATTTTAGTAGGGGCAGCTATTTCGGGACGTGACAATTACCTTTCTCAGTAAACGGATACACGTCACTTATTATACAGTAGAATATGTTACACATGTTAAAGTGTGGCACTGTTACATGTAGTGATTACATGTTACACGCATATAACACATGCAGTAGTCCCTACGAAGTGAGGGATATATAGCACATGTGGCCCTATTGGTCTGTAATCGAGTGGTTTTTAGACTTTAGAGTGTTCAGGATAGGGGTTGTATTCGTTCATCACCTGATCTTCACATGGAGCTATAATCTATATTCCGTTTGTTACGAAGTCTAAAACGGAAGGTGGGCCTGTAATCACTGTCCCGCCCCCTGAAATCACTGTCCCCTGTGAAAGCAGACAAAAAAACCTCTTTCTCCCCAGTCTGTTTGAGAGACAGGTGACTCACAGTTCACACTTGATACTCATAGTCTGTATAGTGTATACACTGTGTACACACTGTGTATAGTGTATACACAGTGTACACTGTGTATACACTGTGTACACTGTGTATAGTGTACACAGACTATGTACTAATATACACCGTACTAGATGTGTTAAATACCTGCATTTGTCGGAATAAAAGTTTACAGTAAGTACTATCATGTACACAGGTTTACTGTTACTAATAATGCAACTAATAACTTAATAATGTTAGTAATAATGTTTGTAATAAAATGATGGGCCTTCAGTGTTTGCCGTCTACCAGCAAACTCCGATGTGCATCACACAACCTTATAAACGCGATTCTTTTACTATCTTACTAAAATGATATTTAGAGTGGTATTTTAAAGGACAAGCAAAAACTACAAGCGTTTTCCTGAACTTGTAAAAGCAACAAGGCATGTTGTCATAACAACAAGGCACGTTGCCAAAGCAACACTTGTTGACAGTAGCAACTCCCTGGGGAGGTGTGTTGACAGATCGCAGAGTTTGTTGTGAATTTGACAGTGTAATCCATCACTGAGTAGCATCAGCTGGTAGATATCTTATATCCGTGTGCCAACTTCATCCGCTTCGTCTTGTATCAATGTGATAATGAATCCAGTATCAGAATCACAGTCTATCACAAGTTAAGTGTAGTTTTCAATTGAACGCTGAAATAACACTGATTTTAGACCTGTAGATGGCTTGTCTTTTCCCTGGCCTGAGTGTCAGGAATCCGTGCAGCTGACAGGAGCAGACTCATTATTAAAGGGTGTATCCTCAAGATCCAAGCTGCGATGATCTGTAGACATCAGATACTCTTATGCGTGTACTCATTCACTGTGTACCTTGTTTCATCCCTCTAAACTCCTAAAACCAATTAACCGTGACAGGGAGGGTCCAGTGACCTCTTCACAGCAGCAAACCATGTTATTTGAGTAGCATTGGCAACCTGCCAAGTTATACACGCAGTATCTCTGGAGATTATCTCAGATCATCAGCTCCTGCATCTAGCAATGATAAGGATCATATTCTGGTGTATTCCAGTCACCAAGTGCTATCTATATTAATAATTTCAAAGTGTTCGTGCGTCTGTGTATGTATGTATGTGTGTAATGCGTTTATAAGAAGTGCATTTAATATTTTTGATCGGTTTTTTTCGGGAAAATCTTCACCCAATTAAGAGGATTATTCATATCTATGATAAATTTGAATTGAACTTTCCGTTAATTAGTTATTAGCATAATAAATATCATGCGTTTACTAATGCTAATATATGCTGTGTGTATATATAGGTGATCTCAAATTACAAAGTATGTTGTGCGGTGCATTTCCGCGAATATAAATCCTGCGCGGTAGCATGTTAAAGTGATACCTAGGTGATCAAATCACTTTACACATTCCAAGATGACGTCATGAAGCAAGTTGCTGTTGGCTGCTGGATACAAAACGAACCGCAGGTTGATTGTTTCCGCGAATCTTCGCGGGCAAACGCTAGTTAGTTTAATAATCCGCTCCCAGGATTACTATCGATATCAAATATCAGCTGGGAGATGATTGGGTGATTTAATTAGATCGGGGCACTTGTGCTACACTGTCAGGGATTGGGGTGTGTTGCACCCTGCCATGGAATTTAGGTGGTATTTTTATAGAGTGCACAGCAGTGCTCCGAAGTGAGGCAATCTTAATAAGAACTTTATTTCTGCCACTATCTCATGTAGTTCATATTTTGAAATAATCTTCCTATCTGAACGGATCTGAAGTATCTATAAGAAGGTGATGATATGGTCGACCATTTGAATTTTGACCCTGACTGACAGCCGTGCACTTTTCCTGGCACCCTGCCAGTGACTGACAGCCGTGCACTTTTCCTGGCACCCTGCCAGTGACTGACAGCCAGTGACTGACAGCCGTGCACTTTTCCTGGCACCCTGCCAGGCATCCTGGCCAGTGACTGACAGCCGTGCACTTTTCCTGGCACCCTGCCAGTGACTGACAGCCGTGCACTTTTCCTGGCACCCTGCCAGTGACTGACAGCCGTGCACTTTATCTGGCACCCTGCCAGTGACTGACAGCCGTGCACTTTTCCTGGCAGATCCCTGCAAAGTGTGTAAGTCCATCACTGTTAATCGCATAATTAGGCTAAGCAAAACGCTTAAAAGGATCATGCAAATAGCACGTACAATGCTGGGTATTGTTATCTGATGAATAGCATTGCATAGTCATCAGCTCACATACAGCCTCTCAGTCTGTATGATAGTACTCAAACTCTGTGATTATAGAAATCATTGTGTGATTGTTATTATAGAAAGTCTGTTTCATATCCAACGGGAATAGTGTCATTATGTCATATATATTGTCATTTTATAGCACTGCCATACCGATATTTAAAAACCAGTGACATTTTGAATCCGTGGAAGATCCTGGAATTTAACCAGATAGTACTAAAACGAAATCTTTGATAGCCTTGGCACCTGTGTAAAACTCAGACACTTGTCCTTGGCCAGTGATGCTATTTTCCCCCCATTAGGCGATTAACGCTTGTACGAGCTGACTGTTTTGATGTTGTCGGGCTTTGTCAAAGATATCTTTTTAGTCCTTGTAGATGTAAATGTCATTTCTATATTCTTGGTATAAGGGCAAAATGTAGTGCTTATTTTCAAAATGTGTAAGATTTTCTATCCCCAATAGAATCATAAATTTGACAATTATCCCCATGTACATTCCACTAACATCTTTAACATGCTCACTACAGATCACAGAAAGCCAGACGCCTGTTATACAACTTCTCTTCGTTTGCTCTTTCTGATTTTACTTCTGCTTTGAGGGTTCTGTATTTAACACCCTGTTTTTTCAGGGGTCAGAGTCCCGCGGACGCAGACATTCACTTCCTGGAGATTGCAAAGAAGTTGGAACTTTACGGAGTCCACCAGTTCGAAGCCACTGTGAGTCCGGGGAGAGAATGGGTTTTATTACTTCATCATTGATTTCTTCTGGGTTGTGGGTTCTTGCAACTGTGCACTGTGCAGCAGTGGTGCCGTGACACCTGCCGTGAAATAGGAATATCATAAGAAGCTGGATTTTATAAGAAAATTGCAAATAAACATTTAATTTCGGTTTGTAAATTCATTAATCAATCATTCATTCTAATGTATTGTAACTGTCGACTGTAATATTCCCTAATATTATGTCAAAACTCTCTTGTCAAACTGATCTTGAAATGTGGTTCACAGCCTTTTAGCGTTTCATGTAGAGTTTCATGTAGAGTTTGTACTCGAATGACTGCCATAATATGGAGTGAACTGTAACTTTCTGTCTCCAGTCTCCTGTCTGTTATACAGACAGGAGACTGGAGACAGACAGACCCTCACTCCTCAGACTCTGTATCCTGTTATAGTTGATGGGTGGAAACCCCATCTCATTTGTACTCCTACCCACCCACCAATACCACTTAATGTTATTAATCAGGTAATGGACATGGGTAATCAGCACTGCATTTCACAGAAAGGAACAATTAACATTCCCTGATAACATTGTATGATGTATCTAGGCTGGATGTAGACCTAGGTCTCAGGAGTATCATTGTGATTTGATACTACACACAAGTGTGACACAGCTCCTTGTATTTCCTCCATTCCCACTGTGATAATAGGTTACATTTAGTGACGTCAGTATCACGCTTTACAAGGGGTGATTTGATGACGTCATCTTGTGATACGCAGCCCGGGGAGACCCTGTAAATCCTTTTTACAAAAGTTGGCGGCGTGCCAAAGTGCTCCAGTGTACAGCGCCTCAGATCATGTTCCACTCATTCGATTACCTCCACATGTACATGTATCCAGATCTCCAATCTCTTGCGTGTGTGTGTCTGTTTGTAGTGTGTGTAACAGTCTGAATGTTGCTGTGTTTAGTGTGTAATAATGCAGTAATGTAAGATGCGTGTTTGTAAAATGTTAGATGTTTGTAAACCAATCTTGTGACGTTGTTGATTGAAAATGAAAAAAGATGTGCAATATGAAACGTTGTATACGTTTTAAACAATATCAGTGTACCTGCTGCCTACACTAATTAGTAATTGTAGGAGACTAAACATTTACCAGACTAACTACACTTGCTGTGTACTCCCGTTACAGTGGGTGTAAAAATATTAAATTTCCGAGTAATGTCTCGTATTTCTTGAGAAATCCACAAGTTTTAGTAATGATTATTCAGACGGTGTGTGTAGTGCTTTTAGTTATAATCACCCTAATTCTAACACACACTGTAATACGACACATATCGCATTCCACAGGTCGGGAAGGTATTTTCATTCCACAGTACAGAAGTGTTACTTCTCAAACACACTGACATCACGAGATAATACTACAGTGGAATGGTTCTGTGTGTCCAGTGTCTAAACCACTCCTTCATTCCTTGTAAACCTTGTAAACCTTGTAAACCTTATAAACCTTGTAAACCTTATAAACCTTGTAAACCTTGTAAACCTTGTAAACCTTGTAAACCTTGTAAACCTTGTAAACCTTGTAAACCTTGTAAACCTTGTAAACCTTATAAACCTTGTAAACCTTGTAAAACCTTGTAAACCTTGTAAACCTTGTAAACCTTGTAAACCTTGTAAACCTTATAAACCTTGTAAACCTTGTAAAACCTTGTAATCCTTGTAAAACCTTGTAAACCTTGTAAACCTTGTAAACCTTATAAACCTTGTAAACCTTGTTAACCTTGTTAACCTTGTAAACCATGTACACATTGTACTTTCATATTAATCTCTGGTAGACAGTTAAGAAACTGTGACGTTTGTCTCGGTACCCACCCTTAAAAGCCCTCCTCTTTTCAAACCACAGTACAAAAGTGCTGTGTTACTTTCTACTTTCCTTAAAACCCTTCTATTTTCAGGATAAGGACACTGCCCCTATACAACTAGCTGTAGCCTGGAATGGTATTCATGTATTCAGGTGTGGGTCAAGGCAACAAGTCTTCCATTGGTGAGTAAACTAACAGATTGGCTTTAGTTTGGTGTAGTTTTATCTACCAACCACAGTACAGAAGTGCTGTGCTCTAATCAGCCATGTTAATCGTTAGTAGGGAAAAGATCAGAATCATGCTCATATCATGCTCGAAGTGTCATACTCGAATGAATGAAAAAGAATCAATGGTGTTACTTCTTCTAACCAAAAACACTTATTCATTACAGTCCGTATCTCATTTCCCATGAAATACAATACCGCACATTGTGTAGCACTAAAAACAGTTTCAGAAAACTCAATACATCAAATCACTTTCTCACTGTGCTTTTAAAGTCATGCATAGTGATGTATTAATTACACAACTAAACACTGTGATTTGAAACGTGTTTTAAACACGGTGTGTGGGTGTTTTAAAGATTTAAGAAAATTCGAGTGGGGCAGAGTAATCCGGTTGTTTTAGTAGTGATTTCTCCACTTTCATAATAATTGGTCTACCACTAATGAACTCCCGTGTGCTTTAAGGCATCAAATTGCTAGATTTCCAAAACGTCACCCCATCAAATGTTTCAATTCACAGGAAATAAACAGAGTAAAACGGTCCATTCTCAAGTATATCGAAATTAATGATATTTGATATATGAATTTAATTGGTAAACTGTCGCAAATTACTGTTAACTTGGACAATGGATTTGCCTTGGATGATTTTGTAATAATCATCCTATTCGTGTAAATATTTTCACAGATTGCATCAAATTAATTGCAGAATACTGGCCGAAGTAGAATTACTCATGCTCATCAAGCTTATCAAACTTTCTTTGGATATAACGAGTTACCATTCAATACAATGTTAGCAGTATACGAGTCTCACAAGGTCTTTAGCCTCCATTATCTTCCAAATTACTGTAGTTTACGGAGCGCGCGGTTTTATTATTTTAGACGCGTGCGCGCAAAACATATTCCTAACCGCGCGCGCGGTCATGTAAAATGTTAGCGCGTCTTCCAACCAATTCTAAATTTAAATTCAATTTTCTTCGCCGCATTCAGAAGAGGACCGAAATAATACAGTCGATTGTCAATGAAAAGCTTTGATTTGTCATGGATCCTTTGTCACAGTCTGATGCGTTCTGTTTTGATTCACAGTGGGGCGATGCTATTATGGTGCTATTTATAGCCGACTGCTTTTCAGAGCAGTATTTTAGCTAATGGTTCCTCTCAACAGCTGTTAGAATAAAATGCTTTTACTGCCCTCACATTGCCCTCTACAGCTGCTATAAATAACTTGGTAGAAGGCTCAAGCTGTGAGAGTGAATTTGAAATAACAGCTGATAAGGCTGTTATCAGACGTTTTAACACGCTAAATTAGTAAATTCACATCAAACCGACTTAATCAGATCATGTTTCCCATTTTACACCGATTTTATGCCTGCCATATTCCTGGAAATGAATACCCTTTCAGGTCAAAAGTTTACAAGCTCGATTTCAAAGGGAGACATTTCTACATCATCTTCAGATCAAGTCCCGAGGTTCATTTATTGCCCATTTGTTTCATTATCTGATAATTTCAAATAATTAACAGGAAATAATTGCTGTCTCCATTGTAAAGAATGGAATGCAAATTTTTGCTCTTAGTTAAGCCGACTATCCCAGGGCCCTGCAAAAGAAACGGTGGGGTTTAAGTTCGCCAACAAACAGTCTAGCAAGGTTTTCTGGAGGCGTTGTGTCGAGTATCACGCTTTCTTCAGGTCAGTTCCGTCTCCAAGGAGGTGTTTTCTGCGAAGACCTATACCACTCCCTATACCACTCCCTATACCACTCCCTATACCACTCCCTATACCACTCCCTATACCACCCCCTATACCACTCCTTATACCGCTCCCTTTACCACTCCCTATACCACTCCCTATACCACTCCCTATACCACTCCCTATACCACTCCCTATACCACTCCCTATACCACTCCCTATACTCCCTCTATACCACTCCTATACCACTCCCTATACCACTCCCTATACCACTCCCTATACCACTCCCTATACCACTCCCTATACCACTCCCTATACCACTCCCTATACCACTCCCTATACCGCTCCCTTTACCACTCCCTATACCACTCCCTATACCACTCCCTATACCACTCCCTATACCACTCCCTATACCACTCCCTATACCACTCCCTATACCACTCCCTATACCACTCCCTATACCACTCCCTATACCACTCCCTATACCACTCCCTATACTGCTAGAAACCTAAATATTCATTCTCCAAAATTTCAATTTTAGCCCCAAATTCTTTTGGAAGGTCACATTTTGAAAATTATCCATTGCTGGGCCCAGCAATGAAGTTTCACGTAATTTCAGGTTGAAAAGAAAGGATTACTATGCAGCCAGGGCTACTCTCGAGCGAAACCCCCCGAATAACTTAGCCAGAGGGTAAGATACAAATTATATAAGTACTATGCTAAGATACCAAGTTAATGAGTACTCCACATTTTCTAGGATGCACTAAACTACCGTGCCCTCACAGACTACCGTAACTCTGTGAAATGTTACCATTTTCCTAACTCAACTCTCGCAGAACTCCATAACACTTGATTAAACTCCATCCCTCGCAGAACTCCGTAACACGTGATTAAACTCCACCCCTCGCAGGACGCCAGGTCGGGCCACGCTACCTCCTTCTCTCTCGAAGCAGTACTCGTCTGAGTACGCGGAGCCGCGCACCAGTACGCCGCGCAGCAGGGAGGCGGAGGACGTGCAGCGAGCCTCAGGTATATAGCAGAGCTCTTGTGTTAGTGTGTTAGGTTAGAGCTCCTGTGTTAGGTTCTAAAAATACACAAACACGGTGCGCGTGGGGATCTATTTCAGATAGAACCCGCGTAGCGGGTTCTATCTGATAGAATGATACGAGTGCGCGCAGCACACGAGTTTTCATTCTTTGGGTAATCCCGAGACGAAGTCGAGGGATTACACTTAGACCTGTACTGTGTCTTTGACACGTCCTATTAGACCTGTACTCTGTAGTGTCTTTGACACGTCCTATTAGACCTGTACTGTGTCTTTGACACGTCATATCATATACTGGCGTGTTACTGGCGTCCTGGCTTTAAGTTAGTTTCGACTGGCGCGATAATGGCGTCATAATGGCTTCATAATGGCGTGATACTGGCGCGGTACTGGCGTGATACTGGCGCGATACTGGCGTGCTACTGGCGCGATACTGGCGTGATAACGGCGTGAGGTAGGCCTGATACTGGCGCGATACTGTTGTGGTACTGGCCAGATACTGGCGTGATACTGGCCTCGACGGATCGCTCAATTTACCCCAATTTCATCATTGTTGATATCCGAGGAAACAATTTTTCAAGTTTAATTGTTCTTTCACAATTCGGAACTTGTTATTGCTATTGCTTCGATTTGGTCAATTTCATGATGCAGCGTTTCGCTGCAGCAACTTTATTGTCTTCATACAGGGTGCAGTTATGTATTTCAATTGCTGGTTTCTTTTGCCTCCCACCACCTACACACCCGAGGAATCTCTACTACAACCCCACCAACCAGCCACTTGAGGTTAGTTGGAAATGGTTCACACTCGCAGTTCATGCTGCAAAACTTTTTGGGTATCGAGGAGACCTGACTTGGTTCGACATTGAGTGTGTCCCATAACCAAGGACATTGTCTAAACTTTGCAAAAAAAGAACTTGTTAAAGGTCCCATAAGATAATACTGCTGTTCCTTTGCTTAAGAAATCTCATTAAAATAGTTAATTATAGCATATGGAATATGGCCGCTCTGATACATTTTGCTAATCACAGTTTCTTTGTTTGAACTTGGGTAATTACAGCGGTGCCTGTTGAAAAACACACGAGCTCCATATTGCCACGTGCTAGAGTGCCCCTTTTTCTTACAGTTTAAGTAATAAACTACCCAGACTCTTATTTCATTATAGAACCCTCTGACGTTTTCATGCGGGTCTATAATATATAGACACTTGCCTGATCGGGTCCATATTGGTTTAGACCCTCGCCCTATGGGCTCGGGCCAAAACCGGATACATCCCTCGGGCAGTATCCCAAAATGGACCCGATAGGCGCGTGTCTATCTATTTTTTAGAGTGCCCTATTTCTTACAAGTAATAAACTACCCTGACACTTATTTCATTTTAGTCACGTTTCTACCATTTACCTTTAGCTCTTGTTATACCTCAAACCCAAAAACCAAAAAATTGGTTTAGTTAGCCGTGGCTGTTAATGCGTTAATGGAGTAATTGTTAATGATGCAAGACATGTCAAATCATGATTTGACGTGTGTTGCTTCATTAACAATTACTGTTAACATATTTTTTTGTTTTTTGTTTTTTTTAGCTTATCTGGGTGGGGATATGGGTGACCTGCTAGGCGGTGAAAGGTCAGTAGCCAGGTGGCAAAACGTCACGGCCTGCCTGTGAGAAGACTAGAAGAGCAGGTCTCACCTATACCCCCTATAATCATATCTTTATTACTAATAGAACTCTGTCTTACTCGGTAATATCTCCTACCTCCTCCCATCTCCTTCGTGATATTCTCTTAGTTCCTATAATTTCAGTTTCCATTTCTTAGAATAAGCAATGGGTGTATCCTACTGTTATACGCTCAGTTCGCTAGTCTGTTTAGATCTCACTGAGCTAGCACTAACTTCCATGGGGCTCAACCGCCGTCCAGTTTCCCTCTTCTTATCCCAATTAACTTTTTTTCCTTTGTTTTAAACTTACAACACACAAATGAAATTAACTAACTGGGGTAGCCAAGGGGCTCTTTTTTGATAATAGATGAGATTTTAATTGTCCAGAGGCTGGAGAGGGACCACAACATGTAGACTATTTAATATCAGTGCTGTGTTCTTTGGATTGGGAAAGAGAATCAATTGTTTTATTGATTAGCTATTATTTTTCCTTTGTCTAAGTAAAATTAATTTTTCCCATAACAACAGGCGCGCTCTCCCCCTTTCCAGCTCTAACAAACAGTACAAACTAACAGTACAATTCTTTTTATTGTTATTCTCGTTTATTAACCGGCTTAAATCTCATGAGGACAATATTGTCCACAGTCCTCTTGTCCTCGGCCTCATGAAGTTTTTAGCCGGGTAAGCAATTGTTATAAATTGCCTCGTACAGAGAACTCTAGTACTCTCGTATAGCTGCCATATTTTGCTCCTAGCTCTAGGGGTTGTTCACATATTATTATTACGTTATCACTTGTTGGCCATTTTCTCATACTCTCCTCCCCCTCCCCATCCGTAATCACTTGTACTGTGCACAGTGTACACATATAGCTATAGTTATCTAAAACCGCAACGGTTACCAGAGTTGGAGACCATGTCATTACATAAGTCGAAAAATGGATAGGTAAATTAGTGATACTAACAATACTGCATTTCGAATTGAATTGCGAGTTGTTTTCAAGTCTAATTACAGAATAATTCTTGGGATAAATTGCGTTTTTGTGTTGCCCCTCCATATAATATTGTAATAAAAAGTCAGAGTTTTAACAACAAATTTATTCATGTGACTGGCTTTATGTTTGAATTTTTGTGTAGAGTGGGAAAATAAGTTTAAAAACGAGAGGGAAAAACATCGGAAAAATCAAAGTAATATGGAAGTGAAAATTGCCTTAAATGTCACAAATTTTGGATAAAATTATGGTAGACTAAAAATTCTAAAATTTACAAAATTTGTGACAAAATAATTATAACCAAAATAATGGTAACCTAATTTTGGTAATCAAATTAATGGTGGAATAAATTTGTGGGCCTTAAGGTAAGTAAAAGTAGCTGTTTACAAACTGCCAAGCACAGGAAAATATCGTGCAGCTGCTGTAATATTGTAAATGTAATGAACTAATAAACACGCATGACATTATGAGAAGACAAACTATCTGATAACAAACAGCGAACTCATATCCGCACATTGTAGGAATAGCTGAATATATTGTTCATCATGGCTCGGACATCTATCCTACTGTTCACTGTGCTCCTAGCTCTGTTCGTTGCGGAAGGAGAGAGCGGTGGAGAGTGGCCAAGTGGGTCTTACTGTATACTTAAAAACGGGCCCTGTCCGGACGGCTTCACAGCAATCGAGGTAAGCTTATTCAGTTGATTTATTTGTTATATAGCACAAAGAGGTAATAGTAATATATACAAGTTCTCGATCTCATGCTGTTTACTTTCACTATTTTTAGGACAATATAACGCTCCCGATTCCCCCTAATGACGTTAGCAAAATTAAATGGATCAAAAGGATACAGTGTAATAGGTTTTTGATACTTAATCAGTTAATAGAGTTAAGAGGCAATAGAAGAGCATGGCTTGTATAGCCATGCTTCACTCTAACTTCGTAATCGAGGTTCGGTCAGGATTCTCCATTTGGACGCTTCGACGTTATTTCGAACAAAATCCCACATCTTTCAGCCCGATTATATAATATTATATATAGCTCTGATTAAATGTATCATGTGTTCAGGCATACTCCTTGGGGTTACGAGGACTCGACAACATGGACGATTTCTATTTCAAGGGAGCGAAATTTGGAGACAGTAAGCTCACTTGTTATGAAGATAAATGCACTGTTGATTATGCTAGTTACAGTGGTGATTTTACAACAGACCTCGTATTGGCGACATGCTGCAAATGAGAACTTTTTCAGTTGCAATAGACATTAGACATTAGACATGCATGATTCGAAAAAAAACAAAAAAAATGTCCGGATATTGTTCAGTTTTCAAGTCATTTCTTTTGAGGGTTTTAGCGCTATTTTATAATTATTACTATTTCTTGAAAATGATGCATTATAATCTTAGTTCTTACAATAATAAGTCTTACAATAATAAGTGTTGATTGTTTATCAAAGTATAAAATATTATATATACAGGGTGATCCAAAAGTAGTATGCCCAACGTTCGTGCTTACAGCTCTAAGAATTTACGTCCGTTTGAACTCCTGCTTGGTGAATACAGTCGTACCCCGGGAGGAGGGAATTTGCTGCAAAAACCGCGTTATAACCGAATCCGCGTTATAACCGAATCCGCGTTATAACCGAATCCGCGTTATAACCGAATCCGGGTTATAACCGAATCCGCGTTATAACCGAATCCGCGTTATAACCGAATCCGCGTTATAACCGAATCCGCGTTATAACCGAATCCGCGTTATAACCGAATCCGCGTTATAACCGAATCCGCGTTATAACCGAATCCGCGTTATAACCGAATCCGCGTTATAGCCGGGTTTGTTCTTGAAGACGGCTCTTAGGGGCCATACAAAAAGACGTCCGCAGAGGGGGGAGGGCGCGATTGGCGAAATGCGGACGTCCGCATTTATGAAAGTATTTTGGTCGATTAGACTAGATTTTCATTTGAAAATAGTCGATTTTTTAATATTTTGACCTAAATTTTCAACATTTAGTAAAATAATAAAGTTGTTTTTGTCGCCATAGTCGAGAAAAAGGGTAAAAAAGTGATGACACAAAAGATTTTCAATGAAAATGCGGACGTCCGGAGGGGGGGATTTTTCGGGTTGCGGAGGAGGGAGGAGGGAGGGGTCTAAAATAGCCGAAATTTTGCGGACGCCCTTTAAGGATGTCCCCTTACTATATTTCAAGTCATCATTTGATCTAACAGTCTGTGGACTGGTCAGGTTTAAACGAGTCACCGATCATTACTGCATCAAATTAGTTTAAATGGTTGCTAATTTGCATAAACAAACTAAAATCATGAACAAAAAGTCTTAAGATTTGTCAATTTAGTCGAATTATTTACCACGGTTAAGGGGGGAGGGGTTGGGGGGGTTCAACCCATATTTTTTGGAAAACACGTTTCTGAGATAACGGTTGACCCAAAAGGTATACCCCGTGGGCCAACTTTTTGGCCGGGTTTGGTACCCCAGACCCACTGGTGGCGCCGGCGCCAAAAGTGCGCCCAAAATGGGCGCATTTTTTTCAAAAGCGACTTGGACGGGATCTGAGGTGTGCAATCGATAGATAATGGTCCCCTGTGTTACCATAAAAAAATTGAAGTCGATATCTCAAAAAATGACCGAGTTGTGGCCGAAAAACGTATGCCCATATATGGGCATACGCGCATCGCATAAGCCTATTTTAGCCAATAACTTGGCCAAATATCAATATTTTTGTATGAAACCAACTAAACGATGATTTAGCCAGAACGGTAAGACGAAACAATACTAAAGTGCAGTAACTGTGAAGTGCGGTTTGCTCGCGCGCGTAACACGTGACCTCAAGGTTGTTAAATACGTTTTTTAAAGTACGGCAAATAATACAATACGTATTTTTTCTGAATATTGCGTATTTTTTGGGATGCAACAATCATTGCTCAACAATCATCGCTCAACTTCTATGATTAATTTGTGTTGCCACGTGTATAAAAACGTCGCGCGCATCTTAAATGTTGACGATATCAAAATTTCATTCGGCCGGTAGCGCGCTCCACGCGTATTTTTTCACGTATTTAACAACCCCTATTCAGATATATGGTCATTGACATTTCTTGCCACGTTCTTTTGAAAAAGGACGCGTATTTTTCTCCAGGAGTCAATACACCGTACTTTTTCGCGTTCTTTGCACGTATTCAACAACCAGGCGTGACCTTGACTTGGTACAGTAACAGTGGCACGTGTGCGAGTCACGTCGGACGGTAATTAAAAGTTAAGAGAGATTCTCATGGGAACGAAACATTTGGTATACATGTTGCTAGTAAGAGTGTGTGTTGTTTGAAAGGAGTACAATACACTGAAACTATGAGATAGAGACAGTGAATGTAATTGATAGAGGGATTCTGCCATCGTGTCTATTTTTATCCCCTCCCGCTGGCTAAATCCTACGCAATAACCAGACAAATCTATAGAATCTTTTATAATCCAGTTCTGTAATGGAGCACCTCTATTGATTATCAATAACATGATAGTCCCTCTCAAGCCGTATGCGTCGTGACTGGCCTCAACGGGCCTGATTTCACCATGCAATAATCTGTATTCTATTCTTAGTCACTCTATTTGTCCTCTCCTAACTCCTAACTAGAGTCTGAACCCCCTTCAGAGCGGTCTCTGAGCACTGACCAAGGTGAGGAAGACAGGGCGTACAGCACTCTGCCCCCTCTCTACAGAAAACACGCCCCTCCAGACACCCTCTCCAACCAGCTCAACTCGTCAGGTTAGACACCTCACTCAATATCTGAGTTAGATGACTGAGATTGTGTGTGTGTTTGTCTTCGACTGACTATGGTCTGAGATTGTCTGCGTTTAGGGGGCTCAACGACTGTCCTTCCCAGTTTATGATACCTCAAGATCACCCTCCGTTCTGCTTTAAGCCCTCCCCTTCAGTTATATCAGTTGACAGTGGCAGCTGCGTGTTGGCAACAAGCCAGGATATCATGATGAACGATCCCTTGGAACGGATATCTCCCAACGAGCTCTTCAAAACCCAGGTTTCATAATCACAAGACTTGGAAAGTTCTGCTTTGGGACATCGTCACCTAAACATAAAAAGGGCCTAAGTTTACATAGGCCCTTTTTAATATTTTTGCTTTATTTGAAAGATCTCATCGAGATCTTTCTCCTGGTTTTTATTTCATCAAAAAATATTATTCCTGTGAGAAGTTATGAATTTTCAAAAATTCGAATTTACATACAATTACATTGCGAGAAAAAACTTTAAACGCGTTTTTTTCAAAACTTGATTTTTTCACTTAGGCCCTTTCTATGTTAAGGTGACGACATCCTGATTTGTGTTAGTTAACTCCCGGAGTTCTTTAGATCTCCACGTTTGCCGAATTCCACTCGTGATTCCGCACTTGTTGCCCTCACTCCGTGCGTCGTTTCCCTTCTCAAAGGAGGATCGGAACGTCTGGTTAGATGCACGTGCTGACTCTGTGAATTGTGACTTGTGACCTGCTCGTGTTAAGTCCTTGTCTCCAGGGAGACGACCAGAACAAGGAGGAGTTCGTGGCTTTGTTCCAGCAGATCAGTCAGGAACTCAGTAAGACGGAGACTGAGCCTCAACCACCTCATCTGGTATTAACCTATTATTGCCTAGTGGTTGCATATGCAACCACCAAGTTCAATCGCCCATAAAATTTGCAAATTTTGAGATAGGAAATGGTTCATATTGCGTTTTGTAGGAAATTGTTTAAATTTTCATTTGAGACGGAAATTTCCAGGCTACAGTTTGATATGAAGCTGGTATAACCTGCCAAAGTTGGGTTAAAAATTTGAAAAATGACCTACTTTAGGGCTCTTCACCTCAAAACTTGAAATTTGCCCCAAATGATTTGGAAATTTTTGTTCCTGATTCAGAATTGGCAGCTTCACAGCATGAAAGTAAATTCAAGTTAAAATGGAGATTAATGTGAACATGAGAATGTTTGAAACTATGCTGGTTGCATATGCAACCGCTAGGTGGGGCCTAGTGGTTGCATATGAAACCGGTTGCATATGCAACCACCAGGCTACAAGATCTGGCCTAGTGGTTGCATATGCAACCACTGAATTGTGAAATTTTCATAAATGGTTGCATATGCAACCACTAGGCCCACATTATTTGTTATTTAAGCTATGCAGTGGTCACTATTTTGATATCAACTCAAAAATTTGAGTAGAGTTTTAGTGGTGCATCATTTTTGAGTAAAGTTTAAAAAACTCTACGTTGGCCATTGCTAATTCTATTGGTTAAGTAAGAATAAAAATTTGAGCAATTGTAACCTTTGGTTAGTCAAAATGAGCAATTGTAACCTTTGGTAATCAATATGATTTTGGATGAAATTGATGGTTCTCAATTCTTCATCTACAATCAGCAAAACAAAAATCCTTGCTGACCAGTTTATCCTTCCTTTGGCCCTATGCAATATTCATTCAAGGTTCTGTCCATATACCAAAAATGATTAAGAATATTCAGAGCCATTTGAAGCCCAGTGTAGCTTGTCCAGAAACTGAACTATTATCTTATTATAATATCTTGCAGCCAACTGCCTTATTTGTCTCCAAAGACGCCAGAAATTGTGTTACTGATAATAACAATATTACTAACAATAATAATATCTATCCATCTAAGCATCAATCTCAGAATGCTCCAAGTAACTCCAAACATTGATTATATTTTGACTTGAATCATTGGTTTGTGGACTTCTTGAAAACCTACATTATGAAGATATAAGAAGGTATAATGATCAATGGGTGTAATTGCGTTCCCTAAATCTCTGAAATTTTGAAACGATATTAGCCAGTACTATTTCTTATAGTAGCTTGTGTCTTTCATTTCCTTATCCTAATTCATATTATGAACTGCCTCAAGAGTCGAGAAACCCTCTAAGGAACGAATAAGTTTCTCTGGTTTGATAAGTTCAAGAATTCCGTTGAAGGCAGCAATTTCACACATCACGAACTAATTTTCCTAATTCATATTATAATGTTCAGTTATACTAGTGAATTACTGCGGGAGATTGCCGGGAGTACTCCGAGAGTCCTCCGGGAGTATTACGGGAGTCCTCTGGAAGTACTCCAGGAGTCCTACGGGATTCTCACAGGAGTCCCACGGTAGTTTTATGGGAGTCCCCTGGGATTCCTCTGGGAATTCCTAACTGAGTTCTACGGGAGTTCCCCGGGAGTCCTGCAAGATTCCCTCGGGAGTATTCCAGGAGTCCCACAAGAGTCCTACGGGAGTCCTGCGAGAGTCCTACGGGAGTTCCAAAAGAGTCCTATGAGAGTCCCACGGGAGTCCTGCCAGAGTCCCACGGGAGTCCAATGGGAGTCCTATGAGGAGTCCCACGGAGTGCTCTGGGAGTCCTCCGGGAGTCCTACAGCTACAGGAGTCCTATAGGGAGGCCCAAGGGAGTCCCCGGAGTCCTGCAAGAGTCCCACGGGAGTCTCGAGGAGTGCCACGGGAGTCTCGGGAGGGAGTCCCACGGGAGTCTCGAGGGAGTGCCACGGGAGTCTCGAGGGTGTCCCACGGAGTCTCGAGGGAGTCCAACGGGAGTCTCGAGGGAGTCCCATGGAGTCTCGAGGGAGTCCCACGGGAGTCTCGAGGGAGTCGAGAGAGAGTCCCACGGGAGTCTGGTGGGAGTCCCACGGGAGTCTCGAGGGAGTCCCACGGGAGTCTCGAGGGAGTCCCACGGAGTCTCGAGGGAGTCCCATGGGAGTCGAGTCCCCCAGGAGTACTCCGGAGTCCGGGAGTCCCACAAGATTCCAACGGGAATCTTACGGGAGTCCTGCGAGAGTCCCATGGGAGTCCTACAGCTATGGAAGTCTCCCAGAAGTCCTCCAAGAGTCCCAAGGGACTATGGGAGTCTCGAGGGAGCCCCACGGGAGTCCTGAGGGAGTTCTACGGGAGTCCCACGGGAGTCTTACCAGTGGACTCCCGAAGGACTCCCGTGGGACTCCCTAAAGACTCCTGTAGGACTCCTGGGGGACTCCCGGAGGACTCCAAGAGGACTCCCGGCAGCCCCCGTAACACTCCCTTGGGACTCTGGCAGGGCTCCCAGGGGAATCCCGCAGTAATTCTTTAATAGTTGAATGACTGATATAAAATCTATGCAAGGTCTTTCAGGAGTAATTGCAAATTCTACTTTCAATGCATGGAATTGAAGAGGTTGATATTAATACAATCATTGATTGCTGTTTCCAATTTCAAGTTTGTACACTGTACAGTTGCCATTTGTGTTATAACTCAGTCTTCTATTGATAAGCTCATACTTAAATTAAGCAAATATTTATATTCCACATTGATTGGTTAAAATAAGATAATATTGTCATGATATGAAATATGGATAAATTTGCCTAAAGCTTCACTTGGTTGCATATGCAACCACCAGGCCACTGTACAAATACAGGCATAATATATCCAGTTCAGCCTAGTGGTTGCATATGCAACCATGCACCATTTGACTGGAAACGATTTCCCCCTAGTGGTTGCATATGCAACCAGAGGATTTCTGGCCCCATGGGGATCCAAAACCTCAAATTTTGATAGTAGAAGTTATGCGACCTCATCTAGACACAAAATCCAAAATTTCATCAAAATCGGACCAGGTTCTGACCTACCGGGCATTAAGGGGTTAAGGTGGTTAGTTGTTACTTGGTATTAAGGTGGTTAGTTGTTACTTGGTATTAAGGTGGTTAGTTGTTACTTGGTATTAAGGTGGTTAGTTGTTACTTGGTATTGATTAAGGTGGTCGATGTTATACGTAGTGATGTTAATGGATTATTAACCAAGTAACCAATAACTATTTGTTATCCATTATAGAGATCTACGGATGTGTTGTAAGTATGTTAGTAATTACTTAATCATAGGATCAACGATTTTGAATCCTTATTTTGCCTCTCCCTTCATATATTAAAATTCCAATCCGGCCGCCTGTGTCGCCTCCCCCTGGCTACGCCCCTGTATTTCAGATAGCAGTAGCTGCAGGGGTAGGGTTGAGGAGAGGGGTGGGGAAGCACAGATCTACTGTACAGAGGACAGTGTGCAGATATCAACCAATGAAACACAACTGTGAGTATACCAAGGGGGTCATGGGTTTAAGCCCTCGTAATATGTACCGTTGAAAGTCCTATGATTTGCCTTAGTTATAACTTCTTAACACGATTTGTCCTCCTCATGGAGAATCAATGTTCAGCAACTTTGCCCGAATTACCAATCCTGCGAACACCCCTGGTCACTGAATATAATGCTAAATGTCCCTACTGATGTCATTACCTGTCATTCCCCGTCCCTACTGACGTCACCCAGCATTCCACTGAATATAATGCTAATTGAAATGTCCCTACTGACGTCACTCAGCATTCCACGCAGGAACGGGGGTTCTCCCAACTTCTCCAACTCAAACGGAGCTGCTCTCCACAAGGTCTCTTCTGTCGCAAGTTAGTGGTTTACTCGAAGTTAGGGCCAGGAGACTATCTAGTGTTTTGAAGGAGTTACTGCTCAACGGCTAGGTTAAACCTTGGTTCTACAGGGATTAGTCGGACAATGTAATTTATGTTTATTTCTGCTGCAATCTCTCATGCTTTGAGCTCGAATAGTCCCAAATATTTCAGGCATGCCATCTCGTACCTCAAGCCGTGGCTCCCTGTCCAGTGAGCCCCTAGAGACTGAGTATGACACCCCAACAACAATTCCTCTGGATCTGATCCTGGATGTGGGGAAGAGTATGCCGGATGCGGGGTTCGCTAACTACCTCTCTAGATACTCGTGAGTGTTGCTATAGCAACTACCTCTCTAGACTCTCGTGAGTGTTGCTATAGCAACTACCTCTCTAGATACTCGTGAGTGTTGCTTAGTTGCTATAGCAACCATAATATATGTAACTACATCTCTAGATACTCTGAGTGTTGCTATAGCAACTACCTCTCCAGATACTCGTGAGTGTTGCTATAGCAACTACCTCTCTAGATACTCGTGAGTGTTGCTTAGTTGCTATAGCAACCATAATATATGTAACTACATCTCTAGATACTCTGAGTGTTGCTATAGCAACTACCTCTCTAGATACTCGTGAGTGTTGCTATAGCAACTACCTCTCTAGATACTCGTGAGTGTTGCTATAGCAACTACCTCTCTAGATACTCGTGAGTGTTGCTATAGCAACAACCTCTCTAGATACTCGTGAGTGTTGCTATAGCAACTACCTCTCTAGATACTCGTGAGTGTTGCTATAGCAACAACCTCTCTAGATACTCGTGAGTGTTGCTATAGCAACTACCTCTCTAGATACTCGTGAGTGTTGCTATAGCAACTACCTCTCTAGATACTCGTGAGTGTTGCTATAGCAACTACCTCTCTAGATACTCGTGAGTTACAATGAGTCGTCCTGACAACACATGACCCTGACATCACCTTGACATCACCCTAACAACACATGAAAACACAACTCCCTTACAACACAAAGCCCAGAGCACCCTGACAACAAATGATAGCGCATCACCCTGACAACACATCACCATGACAACAAATCACCCTGACAACGTATCTCCAGGAAGTCTGGCTACAGCAGGCTGCACGCCCTCTCTCAAGAGTTCGTGTATACAGAGAAGACCTACGTTAAGGTGCTGGGAATCCTCAACACTTTCCTCAGAGAGATCAACATCCCTAACGGTATTGTGGAGTGAGGGGGGACGGGGTAATTCTGTAGTTATTTGATAAACATCCCCAACGGTACTGTGTCACTGTGAGATTGGAGGTTAAAGTAGGATGAGATTGGTTGAGATAAACCTCTATTTTCTCCTTTTCATGTCAGCAAATAATGGATGCTTAAATCCTCCAAAAATCCTGTGAAGAATCTTCCACAAACTCCCAGTTACTGTTGCAACCCAACTTCGTTGCTTAGCA
This sequence comes from Beroe forskalii, assembly GCA_011033025.1. Classification (NCBI taxonomy): domain Eukaryota; kingdom Metazoa; phylum Ctenophora; class Nuda; order Beroida; family Beroidae; genus Beroe; species Beroe forskalii. The sequence goes on along the minus strand of WFMF01000176.1, from coordinate 100,939 downwards.
ACCTAACCACCCTGTTATTACCCTACAGGACCATTCACCAACTCCCAGCTATTGTTGCTCAGCAACCTAACCCCCTGGTACTGTTGCTTAGCAACCTAACCACCCTGTTATTACTCCACAGGACCCTTCACCAACTCCCAGCTATTGTTGCTTAGCAACCTAACCCCCTGGTACTGTTGCTTAGCAACCTGACCACCCTGTTATTACCCTACAGGACCACAGCTATTGTTGCTTAGCAACCTAACCCCCAGGTACTGTTGCTTAGCAACCTAACCACCCTGTTATTACCCTACAGGTCCCTTCACCAACTCCCAGCTATTGTTGCTTAGCAACTTATACGAGATGCATCAGAAGTTCCTCAGGCAGCTGGAAGACAGACTGGTTGCTTGGAGCAACGATTCCCGGAACTTCAACATCTCAGACATCCTGACCAGGAACCTCTGTCTTTTCACGGTACTTTGAATTTGCAAGATCTTGGGTCTGTTACGTGTCCACTGTTCATTGTTTTTCACATGTTTGATCCGTGTTCGCCGTTCGGTATGATTTTGTTACGTATAATAATTGTCACTTCGTCGGGTTGAAAGTGCGAATGTTGGTCGAAGTTTTGGAATAAGAGGATGGCAGAATAACAATTAGCGGCCGTAAAATACTATTGTATTGCGATCGTAATTTTATTGTTGTTAACCGGGTTGTTAAGATGCCATACAAATGCAACTATACAATACCTAAGTACCTTGAAGGGAATGAGAAACGAAAAATGAGAAAGAAAGAAGAAGGAAATGAATTCAACATTTTTCTTCCTCTAACTACTAAAAATATGTCCCCCCTCAGTTGTACACTGACTACATTAACGACTACAACCAGACCATGGAGCGCTTCAACGCCAGTCTGCAGGGCGAACCAGTCTTTGCTAAACACGTCGTCCTTTTCGAGGGTAGGGAAAGATTTTCCAGTGATTTACGAATAAAAGTTAGGCAGACTTTTAGGCAAAATTTTATCATTAGCAAATTCCGGAATCGAAGTGGCGACTGGCGCAGCAGTTTCATAACGCAAAATTCATTAACTTTACTAACAAAATTGGAACTTTCAACTCCTTTTTCTCCCTTCTTTCACCCATTGACCCATGTCATCAGCCCCCTTTCCATGAACCTTTAACCCCCTCAAATTAGAAAGAGTAAGAACTTACCCCCCCCTCAGGTCGTTCAAGCAGCGTGGTGAGTATCCCTAACCTGCTCCTGTACCCCGTTCTCCGAATCAAGCAGTACCAAGGACTCGTAGACAGGCTGATAGACTGTGTGGGAGACAGCGACCCTTCAGCTCCTGACTTTAACGAAGTGTTCCACGAGATTAACGCTAACACACCTCCCCTCACTCCTGATCTCACTAAGATAATGAACTGTACACTGCTGCAGAGTCTGGAAACGGAGATAATGGGGGTCAAGGAGATACCAGTCCTAGGTAGGGTGGTAAATGGGGGTCAAGGAGATACCAGTCCTAGGTAGAGTGGTAAATGGGGGTCAAGGAGATACCAGTCTTAGGTAGGGTGGTAAATGGGGGTCAAGGAGATACCAGTCCTAGGTAGGGTGGTAAATGGGGGTCAAGGAGATACCAGTCTTAGGTAGGGTGGTAAATGGGGGTCAAGGAGATACCAGTCCTAGGTAGGGTGGGGTCAAGGAGATACCAGTCCTAGGTAGGGTGGTAAATGGGGGTCAAGGAGATACCAGTCTTAGGTAGGGTGGTAAATGGGGGTCAAGGAGATACCAGTCCTAGGTAGGGTGGATAATGGGGGTCAAGGAGATACCAGTCCTAGGTAGGGTGGTAAACGGGGGTCAAGGAGATACCAGTCCTAGTTAGGGTGGTAAATGGGGGTCAAGGAGATACCAGTCCTAGGTAGGGTGGTAAATGGGGGTCAAGGAGATACCAGTCCTAGGTAGGGTGGTAAATGGGGGTCAAGGAGATACCAGTCCTAGGTAGGGTGGTAAATGGGGGTCAAGGAGATACCAGTCCTAGGTAGGGTGGTAAATGGGGGTCAAGGAGATACCAGTCTTAGGTAGGGTGGTAAATGGGGGTCAAGGAGATACCAGTCTTAGGTAGGGTGGTAAATGGGGGTCAAGGAGATACCAGTCCTAGGTAGGGTGGTAAATGGGGTCAAGGAGATACCAGTCTTAGGTAGGGTGGTAAATGGGGTCAAGGAGATACCAAGTTAGGGGTGGTAAATGGGGGTCAGATACCAGTCCTAGGTAGGGTGGTAAATGGGGGTCAAGGAGATACCAGTCTTAGGTAGGGTGGTAAATGGGGGTCAAGGAGATACCAGTCCTAGGTAGGGTGGTAAATGGGGGTCAAGGAGATACCAGTCCTAGGTAGGGTGGTAAATGGGGGTCAAGGAGATACCAGTCCTAGGTAGGGTGGTAAATGGGGGTCAAGGAGATACCAGTCCTTAGGTAGGGTGGTAAATGGGGTCAAGGAGATACCAGTCTTAGGTAGGGTGGTAAATGGGGGTCAAGGAGATACCAGTCTTAGGTAGGGTGGTAAATGGGGGTCAAGGAGATACCAGTCCTAGGTAGGGTGGTAAATGGGGGTCAAGGAGATACCAGTCTTAGGTAGGGTGGTAAATGGGGGTCAAGGAGATACCAGTCTTAGGTAGGGTGGTAAATGGGGGTCAAGGAGATACCAGTGTTAGGTAGGGCGGTAAATGGGGGTCAAGGAGATACCAGTCCTAGGTAGGGTGGTAAATGGGGGTCAAGGAGATACCAGTCTTAGGTAGGGTGGTAAATGGGGGTCAAGGAGATACCAGTGTTAGGTAGGGCGGTAAATGGGGGTCAAGGAGATACCAGTCCTAGGTAGGGTGGTAAATGGGGGTCAAGGAGATACCAGTGTTAGGTAGGGCGGTAAATGGGGTCAAGGAGATACCAGTCCTAGGTAGGGTGGTAAATGGGGGGTCAAGGAGATACCAGTCCTAGGTAGGGTGGTAAATGGGGGTCAAGGAGATACCAGTCCTAGGTAGGGTGGTAAATGGGGGTCAAGGAGATACCAGTGTTAGGTAGGGCGGTAAATGGGGGTCAAGGATACCAGTCCTAGGTAGGGTGGTAAATGGGGTCAAGGAGATACCAGTCCTAGGTAGGGTGGTAAATGGGGGTCAAGGAGATACCAGTCCTAGGTAGGGTGGTAAATGGGGGTCAAGGAGATACCAGTCCTAGTTAGGGTGGTAAATGGGGGTCAAGGAGATACCAGTCCTAGGTAGGGTGGTAAATGGGGGTCAAGGAGATACCAGTCCTAGGTAGGGTGGTAAATGGGGGTCAAGGAGATACCAGTCCTAGGTAGGGTGGTAAATGGGGGTCAAGGAGATACCAGTCCTAGGTAGGGTGGTAAATGGGGGTCAAGGAGATACCAGTCCTAGGTAAGGTGGTAAATGGGGGTCAAGGAGATACCAGTGTTAGGTAGGGTGGTAAATGGGGGTCAAGGAGATACCAGTGTTAGGTAGGGTGGTAAATGGGGGTCAAGGAGATACCAGTCCTAGGTAGGGTGGTAAATGGGGGTCAAGGAGATACCAGTCCTAGGTAGGGTGGTAAATGGGCGTCAAGGAGATACCTGTGTTAGGTAGGGCAACAACATCCTGTTACCATAACACCCCCATGTTACCATGACACCCCCATGTTACCATGACACCCCATGTTACCATGACACCCCCATGTTACCATGACACCCACATGTTACCATGACACCCCATGTTCCTTGTACCCCATGTTACCATGACACCCCATGTTAACATGACACCCCCATATTATGTTATTTACATGACACCCCCCCATGTTACCATGACACCCCATATTACCATGACACCCCATGTTACCATGACATCCCCATGTTACCATGACACCCCCATGTTACCATGACACCCCCATGTTAACATGACACCCCCATGTTACCATGACACCCCATGTTACCATGACACCCCATGTTACCATGACACCCCCATGTTACCATGACACCCCCATGTTACCATGACACCCCATGTTACTATGACACCCCCATGTTACCATGACACCCCATATTACCATGACACCCCATGTTACCATGACACCCCCATGTCACCATGACACCCCCATGTTACCATGACACCCCCATGTTACTATGACACCCCCATGTTACCATGACACCCCCATGTTACCATAACACCCCATGTTACCATGACACCCCCATTTTACCATGACACCCCCATGTTCCCAGGTCGTGTGTTCCTAAGGCGTGGCATGGTGCGTCACATCACTGCCACCAGGTCCATGGTACGGACCCTGATCCTGCTGTCTGACTGTCTGCTGTACTGCAAACTGAAGGACAAACAGCTGCTCCTGCTCAACATGTTCCACGTCCAGGACATCGAGGTGAGAGGGATGTCTCACGGACAGTTCTCGCGACTTGTCTCTCGGACATGTCCGTGAGAACAGTAAAACATGCCCTAGTGTTACAGGTAACTGTATAAATTCCCAGTTCTACAGAGAGTTCCTCCATCCTAGCTCAGTGGCTTCCCTCAATGGACACATCCTGCTCGCTTTCGCAGAGTAGCATTTAACCCTAGTCTAACCCAGTGTTGCTTTTAACCCACTGTTCCTAGGTAGCAGTGTTGCTTCTAACCAACTGTTGCTAGGTAGCAGTGTTGCTTCTAACCCACTGTTCCTAGGTAGCAGTGTTGCTTCTAACCCACTGTTGCTAGGTAGCAGTGTTGCTTCTAACCCACTGTTCCTAGGTAGCAGTGTTGCTTCTAACCCACTGTTGCTAGGTAGCAGTGTTGCTTCTAACCCACTGTTGCTAGGTAGCAGTGTTGCTTCTAACTCACTGTTGGTAGGTAGCAGTGTTGCTTCTAACCCACTGTTGCTAGGTAGCAGTGTTGCTTCTAACCCACTGTTGTCATGTAACGGATTATAATTGTTGCTAGGTATTCCGTATTCCGTATTTGAGTTACTACTGTAGTACCGTTATTAGGTAACATAATTAGGTGGTTTCATCGTTCCGCGTCGATCAAACGGACTGATCAAATGAAAAACGCGCACAACACACTTTTACAAAAAAGTCCGCGCAAAAGAGCAAGCGCGAACGATTGTGTGCGTTTTTCATTTTACCAGTTCATTTGATCGACGCGGAACGATGCAGGTGCCTTACTCCCTACTGTTGCCAGGTATTAATCTATTGTTGCTAGGTAGCGGAGTCTGAAGAAGAGAACGTGTTCGCGTTCACAGTGACGCTCCCTGACAACTCCACGTTAGAACTGCACGTGGACGACGCGCATGACTCTGAGAAGTGGGTCCACGACCTCAAGTTTACTGCAAACATCTACAGAAAGAGGAGGAAACCTGAACACCTTCCTGTGAGCGTTTGTTTGTACATGTGTGTTAGGTGTTTGTTGGTTTGTAGGTATGTTGGTCAGCAATGTTACCTGCCTGTATGAGTTTGTTTAATAGTTTGTGACGTGTGAGCCGTGAGTGTGTGAGTGTGTGTTTGCGAGTGCTAGCGTGTAAAGTTACTGTTTTTAGACATGGCAACTTAGCAGAGGTAGTTGTCAATTGTCAAAACGCGTCAACACAATATTAGCGCAGAGAAAACGAGAAATGTTAAAATTAGCTATTTATAAAAATAGTTTTTAAAATTTAATAGTAATTTAGTAATTATATAGTAAGTCACTAAGTCCTGATCATCAAAATACGAACATAACATTAGTTTCATTACGTTAGTACGTTAAAAGTATCAAACTGAGAAAACAAGGGCAGAGTATAAAGTTAATACCAGAGTAAAACGTTCATTTCAACAAATAAGGTTCATTTTTCCAGTTCTCAATCCTGGTTTCTACGGTTACTAATGAGCTTATGGGTCAGTCACCAGGATTCCGAGTCTATCTAGTCTATCTCACTGGTAGTACTGTCATCCCAATTACCGATAGTTTGTGTGCAGTTTCCATGGTAACCAGAGCATGGTTACCATGGTATTAAAGTTACCAGGGTATCTAGTCTATCTCACTGTTATCGCTATAATCCCTGGAAGTTGTGGTTACCATGGTAACTAAGAACATTACCATGGTAACCAGAGCATGGTTACCATGGTATTAAAGTTACCAGGGTGTCTAGTCTATCTCACTGTTATCGCTATAATCCCTGGAAGTTGTGGTTTCCATGGTAACTAGGAACATTACCATGGTAACCAGAGCATGGTTACCATGGTATTAAAGTTACCAGGATATCTAGTCTATCTCACTGTTATCGCTATAATCCCTGGAAGTTGTGGTTTCCATGGTAACTAGGAACATTACCATGGTAACCAGAGCAGCATGCCCTGACACTGCAGTCATTATGAGTTGCACCAATGGAATGACAGATCCTTCCAGCTGCAGACACGCGCGTCCAAAGAGTAGGTAGTAGTAAGCATTCTCCCCGGTAGCGAAATGGATTATAAAGGAGCAGAAGAAGGTAAGTAGCCCCCGTGACACGGTGTATTGAGAGGGTGCCTTGACAACCTGTATAACAACCAGCAGCAGAGATAGGGCTATAAGTTCTATCCAGTTCCCATAACAGGAGGTATTACTGGGCCATGTGATGAGGTGCTGAGACATGCCCTCGAACCCGTAGTGGAAACACACCCCTGTCAGTATCACGTCACTATCTGGGAAGTGAGGGAGGAGGAGAGAGGAGGAGGAAGGTTTGCAGAGGAACACCACCAACACAACTACTCCGGACACAACCAGGAGTCCTATAGACACGTACTCCAAGTAGATGTCTATATCTTCCACATCATAGCAATATAACCCTGTTTTGAAGGTGTCCAGTCCAGCAGCTACGTTCAGGACCAGGGAGCCTAGGAGAGTGAGAAGAGTCCTGACTGCGCGGTATCGCGGGGGTGACTTGATAGCGCACACTGCAGTCATGACGAGGGAGAGATAGAGGAACTGTAACCAGATCAGGTGGTACTCACAGACTGTTAGGAGCCGGTAGAATACCACAATATGCTCCACTGTCATCTGGGTGAGAAGTCCGCCTAGGATGAGCAGGGGAGGGGGGAGGTAGTCTGACAACGCCATACCTGGGAGATTCCTGTCATTTTCTGCGCGGCATATTAAGACGCGCGGTGTACTTTTTTTGCTGCGCGCAAATGTGCTTTTAGGGTGGATGATAGCGCTAATGTACTTTAGCGACAGTACACGAAATATTCGGGACACCTCGGTACCAATTTGCCTGCTAATGAAACCCTTTGCCCTGCCTTGAACAGAAAAGCAGAAACTGTATTATGAAAGTGCAGTGCGTTTTTGTGAAAAATATTTGATATAAAAGATTTGCAACCACATTTGAAATGAATGTTTACACGTTAAGGTTACATAAATCACACAAAATAACGCCGCACTAGGTATTTACTAAACTAACAAATAGAGAGGTTTAATCATTGATCTCACTTCAGAGTTTACTATACAAAACACTAATTTAGCCGCTAAAAACTTCACTTCTACACAGCTCATGAGGTCATGTGAGTATAAACAGTTGAGAGTGACGTCATTATCAGGACTCAAAGTGGTGTTTTAATGATGTCACACAGTAAAGGTGTGTGCACTGCTTGAGCAGATGGCGATTACAGCTGCATCACTTCAGGGGTATTTCAGAATGTTTTACTGGACCGTTCCCAGCTGACGACAAATCAATGACGATTAAATCATCGCTCTGCGATTTAAAAGACAACATAGGGAGGGAATCAGGGAAATTAAAAACAGAAATAGGAAACGGACAAACACTTGTAGGATTTGCAAAAACCTGCCAAGAAATCATTGGATAATTAAAACATAACCTTCCCGTGTAACAAGGAGAAAGCAAGCTCTCATCTGAGAGATACAAGGAGTTAAGGAAACAGGAGAGAGGCAAGAAGCGCTTTAAAACCTAGAAGTCTGAAGTGCGTTGACAGATTAACAGTGGGTCACGTGATAACTTGTGCAGTGTCCAGCGCGCAGCGAGGCTGTCAAGTGACGCGATAGTTGGCTGAGGAGAAATACTCACATACACCTATACACACAAACAAACATACAAACATAACTAGTACACAGACATACAAACATACACACGAACTGATGGTCCTGTTGGAGACTGCTGTTTAACTCCCCCTGCCGAGTGCTGATTGGGATATGTGACAGTGATTAGTGATATGTATCAAGGGGGTGAGGGTTGAGTGGGGCTGACAACCAATAGCAACTGAGTTCTGAGTATGACAACCAATAGCAACGGAGTTCTGAGTGTGACAACCAATAGCAACGGAGTTCTGAGTATGACAACCAATAGCAACAGAGTTCTGAGTATGACAACCAATAGCTACAGAGTTCTGAGTGTGACAACCAATAGCAACAGAGTTCTGAGTGTGACAACCAATAGCAACAGAGTTCTGAGTATGACAACCAATCACCACAGAGATGACAGATTAAGGGATATCTCCTGATCACTGGAATATGTCGCACACTGGTACTGGAATACTTAAACATGTCCACGGGAGATCATCAGTTAAACACCATGCAATGAAAGGAAATGAGAATTTAAGATCTCTCTAAATTGTAGCTGAATCAGGGAGTTAAGGGACTGGTTTAACAAATTTCAGACTAGAGCCTGAATGAAATCGCCATGTCTATTGGTTCTATTGGCGGTTGCATTAGAATGTTAGAACTTTAGAACTACAGCAGTTCGCACTTAATTAAGAGTTGTATGATTACTGAGCAGGTTATGACACTGTCCAATAAAGGGAGACGTTTGACTTTTATAGGCAGTCTGCACTCTGCACTTTGAAATTAAACACTCTAAATTAAACAACTCTGTACCAACTTTTGATCTCCACTGTATGTTACCTTGGCAAAACCATGTTACTATGGAATCCAGTGTTACTTGAATTTCCTAAATCCCTACTGTAACCATGGTAACCCTCCTCAGACCCTGACGACAGAAATTGAGCCTGCTGTACAGGAACTGTGCATGGTGTGTGGCATTACTCTGGGAAGAGACAAGAGACACAGAACGTGCAAACTCTGTAACAAGGTATGCTGTCTACATGTCTGCATAGACGTTGTCATGGAAACTGTGGTGGTTGTCATAGCATCCAATCTAACCCGTTACTTCGGGGTACAGCGCCCACACAGTACACTCACAGGTAGTAGGTACTGTACTTGGTTACCATGGCTACTCCATGATAACTCCATGGTAACTCTACAGTCTACCTACAGGTTTCTTGTACTCGGTGTATCTAGTTACCATGGTAACTACATGGTAACCATGGCAACTCCAGGGTTACCATGGTAACTCTGTACCTTGTTACAGGTGCTGTGTACTCGGTGTAGCTCGTGGAAGCTTCCCCTGCCTGGGCAGGCTGAGATGCAGCGTGTGTGTGAGAGTTGCTACTACATGGTTACCATGGTAACCATGGTAACCATGGTAACTCCATGGTAACCATGGTAACTCTGTACCTTGTTACAGGTGCTGTGTACTCGGTGTAGCTCGTGGAAGCTACCCCTGCCTGGGCAGGCTGAGATGCAGCGAGTGTGTGAGAGTTGCTACTCCCGAGGGGATGTGAGACACAGAGACATGCAGGTCACTCAGTACACTGTGCAGCCTCCTCTAATCAGCTACGGAGGAGACGATCTTCTCTCCATGGAACAGGCGAGTAGTCACTTCCACACTTTCTTATATGTAACACGGGAAGTTTACATGCGCCTCTTTCCTATATATCATTCCCTCCTGTTTTATTCCCCTTTTCCCTGGGACCCCTTTCCCCTGATTCGCGGCCTCTTCCCACCAGCGATCATTCCCACTTCTTACCCTCCCCTCACCCCTCTTCTTAAATTGGTGAGGAGTGGGCAACCTCCACCCTTTCTGATACCTCACCCCTCCCCTCTCCTTATTCCTCACCCTCCCCTAACCCCTCACCCCCTCCCCAACAGTTGTCAGGGTACGTATATGTGAGGTCTCAGAACAGGTCTCAATGGAGGAGACGTTGGCTGGAACTCATCTTCTCCAAGCTCTTCTTCTACGAGGCAGATGATGACGTAAAACCTTTGGGAACCTTGGATATGCTACATCTAGAGGTTTGGGGGTTATTTGCGTTTATTGCTATGGTTATATGTTAACCTTGTTACAATTCCAGGTGACTGGTACTAAGTATACCATTTACCATGGTAACCATAGTTAACATGTTACCATGGTAACCATGTTACAATTACAGGTGACGGGTACTAAGAGGAGCATGTTACCATGGTAACCATGTTACAATTCCAGGTGACTGGTACTAAAGAGACCATGTGACCATGGTTACCATCTTACCATGGTACCATGGTAACCATGTTACAATTCCAGGTGACTGGTACCAAGTATGAGGACCATGTCGCAGCTAACCACGCGTTTAAAATCATCAGCAGTACTTTCTCAGTGGTGATAGCTTGTCAGACAGCTTACTCCCTTAGAAGGTGGGTATACACAATACAACATGTACATTGCACAGTGTACACTGATATACATTGTACAGTGTACAGAGTACACTGGTATACACTGTGTACATTGTACACTGGTATACACTGTACATTGTACACTGGTATACACTGTAAAGTGTACACTGGTATACACTGTATACATTGTAAACTGGTATACACTGTACACTGTACATTGTACACTGGTATACTGCTTTACTCTGTAAATTTTACACTGTATAGTACAGTGTGTATGGATTTGATATTTCTACTTCTACTGTTATTAAGAAGTCAGAGGACTTCACCCCTGTCTTTCTACCCCACCCCTGCCAGGTTTTTGCCTAATAAGACCACCGTTGGTAAAAACCTGCTAGTTTAACGTAGTGTGGACCGCGTGATTACCACATATCGGTTACTCAGGTGGTTACAAGTTCTGGAACGAGCAACTCTAGCGTGTAACAATGACGCGTTCTGAAACCATAGCAGCCGCGCCCACTGGGTTACGTAGACGCGAAACAATAGCTACTGAGACCTGTTTCCATAGCAACTGAGACATCCGCCTGCTAAAACTGAGACCTGTTGTACCATAGAGATGAGAATAATCTCTGTGGCGACCGAGACGTATTCCAAATCCAAGACAAATTAGGGAAGCACGCCTTGTAACCAAGCCATGTTTTTCTGAGTGCCAGGAAAACATGGTTCAAAATGTTCGTTTAGACTGTTAGACTCCGCTGGAGAAACTTTCTGCTGTGGGAACTGTGGCTCCACATCGCATGTTTTGAATTTTGTGATTTTTAATCCACTTTTAATGATGATTAACGCTTGCTTTACGTTTTAATATGGTTAGTTATGAACCTGAAACATGGAATATACACTCATTTCACTCGTCAGACGTTGTTGGTGGACGCGCGCGCCCGCCGAAGGCGAAGTGGCCAGACAACGTCTGACCACATTTCACTGAAAATTAAAATCATATGACCATCACCAATTTCATCACCAATACTATAACGGGAAAACTATTCATGGATTATTTAAGTTAAACCGATTCAACTAAAAAAGCAGTGCTCCTGCTTTATTTTATATTCAATAGACGTAATAAAGCTAGCTTTTTATCGATCGTGAGATAAGTTTTGTTTGAAGACCCACGGTGGGGTACCCATAAGGGTACAACTTTAGAATTAATTTATTAAATAGGACTTATAAGATTGCTATCAAATATTTTATACGCTTCAGGTCTCATATAATCTTGAAATCACGTGTGACCTCTAATTATAATTCATTAAATAGTGTAAATAGTTGGGTGCTGAAGCTGTAAGTGTCGCGGTTTCACTTTATGGAACAAGACCTGTTTTCTGAAAAGAAGTTCAACTAATAATGTCACAATTTTATCGTTGTGAGTCTTGATGTAAAATCCTTCACGAATATACCAAAGGCAAATAATATGATTGAGAATGAATTAAATGTGCAATTGAAAATGGGCCAATTCATGCAATCAGGTTGATGAATAATTACAGGGTATTGAAAGTGAAACTTATTTATCAATAATTATGAATAAAACTTTGTGTCGGACTAAAATGAAATTGAATTTGAAATCTCATTAAAATATTATAATTTTAAAAATAAACCCGTTTTATATTTTTGCATCCGATACATGATACAGTGGTGTCTTGTCAGACGTTGTCCGCCTTCGGCGTACGCGCGTGCTTCGCGCGCGCCCGTCGAAGACGAGGGGTCACACAACGACACAACGTCTGACAACTTCAAGTGGTTTCGTGTCTCAACCTCAATAACCTCATTATGTGCGTCGTATTACATATTCTTGTGTGCGTGCACCATTTGAATGGTGCGCGCACACATTTAGATGGTGCGGGCACAAATTTGAGTGACGCACACACATTTGAGTGGCGCGCGCACACATTTGTGTGGCGCGCGCACACATTTGGATGGTACGTGCGCACAATGCACATTTGAAAAGTGCACGAACTCATTTGAATGGTGCGCGCACTCATTTTAATGGTGCGCGCACTCATTTTAATGGTGCGCGCACTCATTATAATGGTACGGGCACAAATTTGAGTGGCGCGCGCACACATTTGTGTGGCGCGCGCACACATTTGGATGGTACGTGCGCACAATGCACATTTGAAAAGTGTACGCACTCATTTGAATGGTGCGGGCACTCATTTTAATGGTGTGCGCACTCATTTGAATGGTGCGCGCACTCATTTGAATGGGGCACGCACTCATTTGAATGGGTGATGGGGCGCGCACTCATGGGGCTCAGACTCATTTGAATGGTGCGCGCACTCATTTGAATGGGGCACGCACTCATTTGAATGGTGCGCGCACTCATTTGAATGGGGCGTGCACTCATTTGAATGGGGCGCGCACTCATTTGAATGGGGCGCGCACTCATTTGAATGGTGCGCGCACTCATTTGAATAATTGAATGGTGTGCGCACTCATTTCAATGGTGCGCGCACTCATTTGAATGGGGCACGCACTCATTTGAATGGGTGATGGGGCGCGCACTCATGGGGCTCAGACTCATTTGAATGGTGCGCGCACTCATTTGAATGGGGCACGCACTCATTTGAATGGTGCGCGCACTCATTTGAATGGGGCGTGCACTCATTTGAATGGGGCGCGCACTCATTTGAATGGGGCGCGCACTCATTTGAATGGTGCGCGCACTCATTTGAATAATTGAATGGTGTGCGCACTCATTTCAATGGTGCGCGCACTCATTTCAATGGTGCACGCACTCATTTCAATGGTGTGCGCACTCATTTCAATGGTGTGCACACTCATTTCAATGGTGTGCGCACTCATTTAGATGGTGCGCGCACTCATTTGAATTGTGCGCACACTCATTTGAGTAATGCGCGCACTCATTTGAATGGTGCGCGCACTCATTTGAATGGTGCGCGCACTCATTTGAATGGTGCGCGCACTCATTTGAATGGTACGCGCACTCATTCGAATGGTGCGCGCACTCATTTGAATGGTGCGCGCACTCATTTGAATGGTGCGCGCACTCATTTGAATGGTACGCGCACTCATTTGAATGGTACGCGCACTCATTCGAATGGTGCGCGCACTCATTTGAATGGTGCGCGCACTTGTTTGAATGGCACGCACACTCATTTGAATGGTGCGCGCACTCAATTGAATGGTGCGCGCACTCAATTGAATGGCGCGCGCACTCATTTCAATGGTGCGCTCACTCATTAAAATGGTGCGCACACTCATTTGAATGGTGTGCGCACTTGTTTGAATGGTGCGCTCACTGATTAATTGAATGGTGCGCACACTTATTTGAGTGATGCGCGCAATCATTTGAATGGCGCGCGCACTCATTGGAATGTTGCTAAACACGTATATCCCTGTTATCGTCGCGCGCGTAGAGAAGCGCGCGGCGCGTACACACACTTATGCGGGCTTAGGAACTGGCTTGACAACGTTTGACAAAATATACCGATGTCAAGAGAAGCTCACCCAGTCACCCAAATATTAAGTCAAAATTCAAATTAACGAAGTTCTCAATTTTCATGACTATGTAACCAGTATCCTATGGTCCTATGATTAGTTGTTGTTCATCATGCTAGGCAATATGATTTGGAATATCGTTAAAGGAGAAATGTCAAAATAAGGGCAAATTTCAACATATCCAGGGTTTTCAGACATTGTCATTTGTCTGGCCTGTTGGTCAGAATTTCACAATTTAGTTGTCAGTGCACTGATAGGGGTTTTCAAGGATAGTCACATTTATGACTCATAGACATTAGACAATTAAGATTGTGAAATTCTTGGAGTTTGAGGGAGAAGAAACACACTGGCTCTTGCTATTGTGCAAACTTGATCAGAATTGCCATTGATGCCAGTCCAATGTCTTATCTATAGAGGTGTATTAGTATACTATAAACATAACAAAATACTGTACATCGATTTTCTAATTCAAGGATTGACATAAGAGGCGGAAGAGACTAAACTGCTGCCATGCTTTATTCAGTAAATTACTTAGTGGTAAAATGCTGGGAGACTTTCTGTGCCAAAATTTCTCATCAGCAGGTGACAAAGGGAAAATTGATTTGTCTTTTGGTTTATTTGTTTCATGCTGTTGCTTTTATTCTACATGGCTACTGGACCTAAACTCTGGAATTGCCTTCCTCTAGAACTAAAAAGTTTAGAGGGAAGGGGGAGGAAAAGGAAAGAGTTCAGTAGAGGCAAAAGATTAGTTTTTATCACTTATTGGGCACTACATTGACACTCTGACATGAATCGATCATAAGACTAACATGGTTTCATTGGCCATGTGGGCACAAGAGACAACAGCTTATACTCTTATAAGCTGCTATAGTGCTGTCATGCTTTATTCTATTATTTACTTATTTAATTTAAATCGTTAACTTATTATCTTAACTTTATGTATTTAAAGTTTTCGAATTTGCTATGATGCCTTTTTTAAAACTATAAATGAGGCAATATCCCAAGGTAATTGATTTGTCTTTTCGATTATTTGTTTCATGCTGTTGCTTATATTTTACATGACTACATTTGTACAGTATTTATCAGAAGTAATGACTATGTCAAAGCTATTCTTGTTCCTTTTGTCTATTAAGATATTATGATATTTCTGAGATAGCATGAGTCATGGTGTTGACCTCAATCCTCCGGAGGAAGAGCATCTCAGAACCAGCAACTGTTGACATCCTTGACCAGCTCAATGGGTTTCTTAAGGACCTTGAAAGAGAATGTCTGAGTAACACTGCTGAGTCCAATCGACAGAGGCTCATTGAACTTGTAAGTAAATATTGTTGATCTGAATGTCTTAATGTTTTGAGTATGTGGTGAACATGCACTAATAGCCAAGTTGGGCGTCTATATAATCAAATTGCATTTAGGAGCAACTATCACTTTGAGTGAGTACAGTAATATGTTGAACTTGATTGCTTATAGTATTGACTGAGGGGGACCCCATAGTGAAACAACTAAAAATGCAATAATGGTTTGAGTAATATTCTTTTTAATTTTGATATTAACACCCAGTTAAGCAAACGGAAGCAAGTGAAGCACTCTACCAAACGTTGGTCATTTCAAGGTGCCACAGCATCTAGATTTGGCAGTGCTGCATCCTCCCTGAGGAGTGAAAGTCCTATCTCCCCTGACCCACCAGAGTCCTTCAGATCAGTCTCCACATCCCCCATTGTCTCACCCATTCTCAGTCCAGTGCCCTGCAGGAATAGAGTCTCCTTTTTAGGTGGGAATAAACAAGTATTAAAATGGAAATTCTGATGTTGCTTGCAACTTTATCTCGGCATCACACTAGTTTCTATGATGTACTCAGGTAGGTATGAAGTATCTAGCACTTGACAATGGTAATTTCTTCAATCTCTTATACTAAATACTATCAGGTTCAACACCTGGTGAGGACTATGAAATTGATGTGGACTCAGTGCTCAACAGTCCAGTGAGTAATTGAAACATTAATTCATTGTATAAAAGTGAGAAGCTTTGTGCCTAGGATTTTGATGGTAATTGTATCTTATGATGTATTAATATATCCTGGCATTCCGTCAAACACAATTGCTACTGAATTCCCTTGCACTATGGAGTCTACAGTCTCCTTGAAATTGCTTGCATTAAGATCCATGGGTCCAAAGCAAGTGCCAAATTCATAATATAATTACCCATTCATTGCTCTAATATCAAGCTTTAATAATCAGTACAATGCCATTAAATTATTGTAAAGATATAGGTAATTATAATTGCCATACTATCATACATTCCATGTCAAATATACTTTAGGAGCTTTCATTAATTAAACCGTTTTTATTTGAACTTTGGCCCATATGAAGATAAATCTGCATGACATCACTGTACAATACATGAGAGAGCTACAACAGACCATTCTTCTTCATTAAGTCCACCACATTTCATATAGCTTGTCATTAGATCTATTAGATCACGTGATATCAATCTGTTTCGTCACATGACCAGGTTAATGTCTCTCTATATCTATCCTGAGAGATGACTTCATCCCAGAACCTGAGGGAGGCTCAAGTTTATTCCATTATGTAAATCATGCAATGTGCATTGCGTTATTGTTTTCTAATGGACAGAAATATTATGTAGCATACTCCTTCATAAAGGAGCTTATTGAGTATTTTACAGGCTGAAGCAATGATTTAAATATGCTTGACATGGTTTCATGCATATTTCCTCCCTGTGTCCAGTATATGATAATGCTAGGAGTATGACTTGAAAAACAAATGGATAAATGTTTACTAGAGTCTATCGAGGTGTAGTGCAGCGATCCATTTACTTCACCCTTAGAATTATCCATCAGCTGTTCTAATCCCCTACTGTTTGTAGGAAAACCTCTCTCAAAACATCACTCAAAAACTGTGTAATTCTGGTAGGAGCCCACGTCTGATGTGATTACCCCAATCCATCCTAACCAACTTGTCACCAGTGAGCTAGTGTGCTGAATATGAGGCACTAGTGTAAGAAGGTGGATTGGTGTGAGCAACTCACCACTCTAAACACTGATGATGACGTCACTGCGAAATACTAATTAGTTACTTCTTATCATCCTGTATTCCGTACATAAGGGCTACACAAGGTACTGTATGGGTTTGGGGTACACAGTAAGGCGGAGTGAAGGTGTGAATCTCACTTCAGTCTCATGCTAAGGAGACCATTAGTTCCTATGAGTGAGCATTCACTGCATAATATACTCAAAATCTGATCGAATTAGAATATGCACCCTCTACAGTATCTGAACCAGGATTTGAGCGTGTAATTACCAGAGTGTGCAATAAATTCATTTTCCTTGGCTCTGAGTCATTGAATCAGTGGGCCATGACCTGATGAGACCTGATGAAACGTGTTCCTCTCAGGTCTAGCCACTCCAGATAATACGGTGAGATTCATATGACTTTGGATTGTAAAATAACTGGCATTAAAAGCCTCCATCTTCTTCAATGAGATAATCCCTCCTAAAACCAAGTCTATTACAAAGCGCAGTACACATTAATGTACACTTAACAATGCAATACTTGCCTAGTTAATTACATGTATTAGGTCTGAGGTCTGTGGAACAGATAGTAGACTCTCTAGGTTCTGTCTACTGACAGAGAGAAGTTAACTTCTCCCATCACAGTGATATCCAGCATGCAATTCTAGGGTATGTCTGTGACTGTGTGAGTTGTCTCAGCAGGGTTTAGTATCGGTAAGCTATCAGGGGGGTAAGGCAAACTTTGGCAAACGCTTCCACTTTTTTGAGTTTGCCAAAAAAAAGTGTTTGCCAAAGTTTGCCATAGTTTGCCAAAGTTTGCCAAAATTTGCCAAAGTTTGCCAAAAAAACTCCAAAAATTTTGTAATTTCTGATTTGTTGTCCACAGTGCATGCAGGACATGTGCATAATGGTTTTCTAACTTTCTAAGGGCCTGAATCGATTTTCAATGATAATTTTCATTCAGACCTTCCCCTTCGAGGCTTTACGATTTGGACCTTTCCCCTCCAAGCACCGTTTTGTTTTCAAAAAGGTATCTTGTGGCTAAAGGACCAGGTTTAGAAATTTCGAGAACATCTTGGTTCGAGAAAAGAGATGTTTATAATTCTCAGGCATGGATCCATGTATCTAATATCTACTTATCTCTAACCAGTTCATCAGATAACGGGTCTTCGGCAAAATGGTACCACAGGAACATGACTAAAATTAGCCTCCATTAGCATCCATGGAGGCTGAGTGGAGGCTAAGTGGAGGCTAAGCCTGCACGGAAACTGAAATATTACATTTTCGTGGAGGCTGAAGCTTTAATATGGAGGCTATTTGGAGGCTGACTGGAGCCCATATCAATCAGCCTTCATAAAACAAAATTTCTTGCTGAAGCTGGTAAAATGTGCACTAATTTGAAAAACAATTTATAGATTCAAATTTTCAGACAGCTCCAACTATCACTCAGCCTCCACTAGGCTCACTCAGCCTCCACATGACTCCACTCAGCCTCCACTAGGCTCCAGACAGCCTCCACTAGGCTCCACTCAGCCTCAACTAGGCTCTACTCAGCCTCCACTAGGCTCTACTCAGCCTCTACTAGGCTCTACTCAGCCTCCACTATAGGCTCCACACAGCCTCTACTATGCTCCGCACAGCCTCCACTAGGCTCAACACAGCCTCCACCAGGCTCCACTCAGCCTTCACTAGGCTCCACTCAGCCTCCACTAGGCTCTACTCAGCCACCACTCAGCCTCCACTAGGCTCTACTCAGCCTCTACTATACTAGGCTCTACTCAGCTTCCACTAGGCTCCACACAGCCTCTACTAGGCTCCAGACATCCTCCATTAGGCTCAACACAGCCTCCACCAGACTCCACTCAGCCTTCACTAGGCTCTACACAGCCTCCACTAGACTCCACTCAGCTTCCACTAGGCTCCACTCAGCCTCCACTAGGTACTATTCAGCCTCCACAAGGCTCCACAGAGCCTCCACTAGGCTCCACTCAGCCTCTACTAGGGTCCACTCATTCACTCAGCCTCCACTACTAGTGAACGCTGAGTGGAGCCTCGTGGAGAGTGAGTGGATCCTAATGAAACAATGAAGGCTGTGTGGAGCCTAGTTGAGGCTGAGTGGAGCCTAGTGAACCACTAGGCTATAAAAAGCCTCCACTTTGCTCCCCACTGCTTCCACTAGGCTCTACACAGCCTCCACTAGGCTCACACAGCCTTCAGCAGGCTCCAGTCAACCTCCATTCAGCTTCCACTTGGCTCTACTTAGCCGCCACTAGGCTCCACTCAGCCTCCACTGGCCTCAACTAGGCTCCACCCAGCTTCCACTAGATACGACTCATTCTCCACTAGACTCCACACAGCCTCCACAATTAGTGAAGGCTGATTGGATCATAGTGGAGATTGAGTGAAGCCTAATGGAGGCAGAGTGGAGCCTAGTGGAGGCTGAGTGGAGCCACACAGCCCTACTAGGTCTCAGCCTCCACTCACTCTCCACTATGCTCCACTCAGCCTTCACTAGTAGTGGATGCTGTGTGGAGGCTGAATGGAGGTTGCGGGGAGCCTAGTAGAGGCCTTGTAGTACCTCCACACAGCCTCCACTAGTCTCCACTCAGTCTGCACTATTAGTGTAGGCTGAGGGGAGCCTAGTGGAGGCTGAGTGGAGCCTAGTGGACCACTAGGCTCTACAAGGCCTCAACTAGGCTCCCCTGAGCCTCCACTAGGCTCCACTCAGCCTCCACACAGCCCCACTACTAGTGAAGGCTGAGTGGAGCATAGTGGAGAGTGAGTGGAGGCTGATTGAGGCCTAGTAGGGCTGTGTGGCTCCACTTAGCTTCCACTAGGCTCCACACAGCCTCTATTACAATTAGTGAAGGCTGAGTTGAGCATAGTGGAGAGTGAGTGGAGCCTAATGGTGGCTGAGTGAGGCCTGGTAGGGCTGAGTGGAGCCTAGTGGAGCCTACTAGGCTCTTCAGAGCCTCTACTAGGCTCCTTCAGCTTCCACTAGGCTCCACTCAGCCTCCACTAGGCACCACTTAGCCTCCACTAGGTACCACTCAGGCCTCCACTAGGCTCGACAAAGCCTCGACTAGGCTCACCACAGCCTCCGCTAGGCTTCAGTCAGCCTCCACTAGGCTCCTCACAGCCTCCACTAGGCTCCACACAGCCTCCACTAGGCTCCACTCAGCCTCCACTAGGCTCCACTCAGCTTTCACTTGGCAATTAGCATTCTCAACACCGTTATGTCGGGTTATGTTGCAGGAATCCATGGAAACTGGTCAGTGGTCACGGTGGGGCCTTACTATTGATTTTAGGCTGCTGGAACAGACTTATGAAGCGTGGATGCTTCGGTTTTAGGGCTTTATACAATGGTTTGATCGGACTACTTAGTACTTAAATGCATAAAACTTAAAGTAAGAGGCAATGAAATATCGTATTTGTTACTGTAGCCTTCTACTCGATTCAATGTGGATGTGGTCTGTGCTACAGCTTCTGGATAACGTCAAAATGTGAAACAGGCCTTGGGAATCAATTCAGCATCCTTGAAAAGCATATTATGGGTACCTAAAGTGTTGCCAAAGGGCTCAAAAAGGTGTTTTATTTTTGGCAAACTTTGGCAAACTTTGGCAAATGCTTCCACTTTTTTTGGAGTTTGCCAAAAAAAGTGTTTGCCAAAGTTTGCCATAGTTTGCCAAAGTTTGCCTTACCTCCCCCCCTATCAGGATGCTAAGTTCAATAATTGAATGGAAACTAATGCGACTAATGTCACATTCTTTCTGAAGAATAAAATGGTCATTGTGTTATGATTTATGCTATGGAACGGTTTCAATACACGTAGTATCGGATGAATATACTTTGATTTTACGATCAGTTCATTGCTTCATTTGTAGAAATGTGTAAGAATAGTCAGGCCTAATGAGCCTAATATCTTAAACCGGAGTAGAGATCCCTCTGATTAAAACCAGCCAACTCGGTGCTGCCTCTACATTGTACTAGGAAGCAAGTAATTGATGACTAATTACATCCTGATCCTTTCTTCCTTTAAACTTTCTGCTCTGGTAGTGGGCGCATTCTCACATACAGGGTGGAGGATGGTTATTGCTGACAATAATGTGTTAAATGGACGCCCCAAGTCAGAGGATGGATATTGATGTTCGCCCCAAGCCCAGCCACCGCATGTTATTGCCTCAGAAAGGTCAATATCTGAAATTGATTGGAAATAGTGATTTTCAGTAATTATTCGGCGCTCACTTACACTACCAAGTGATAGCCGAGCTGAACAAAACCATTGATTTATGAGTTGACTTGGGTTTAAAAGCTGAATTCAATTATCCCTGGTATCCCGAATGAATGTTTGAATAATGTTAGAAAGTTAGAAGATGCCAAATGCTGAACTCTAACTCAGCAGTATATAGTTCTGTTGAAAGTCCACGCCCACCAAAGTTAATAATCATCCTCTTACTGCTCTAATAACCGAGTATAATTTAATTTCTACCAGTTAATCATCAAACATGGTCTGAAAGCATGATGCATTGGACATTGTCTAAAAAGGCCCGAATAAATATTGATATACTTGGCATTTAACCAATTAATTTGAAAGATATTTCTGTATAATCTCCATTTAAATCGTGAACTCAGACAAAGCATTCTAGAAATTGGCATGGGGTAAAGTACTCGTACACTGGTAGTTGTCGTGACTTTACTACAGCTGCAGTAGTTGACATGAAACCCTCACCATGATCCACAGCCCTGCCCCTACTCCCCTAAAACCCTAACTACTATTACTATCACAATATTATCACTAATTACTATTATGACTGCTATCACAACTACTGCTAACAGTGGTACCGATACAATTACAATTGATATTAACACTTCTTATCGGTCAAGTGATGATACCAACACAGAGCCAAGAAATGGCTTGGATCTCAGCAAAGCACAACCAATAGCATCATCATCATTCTTTAAAATGTTCCATATGAGATCGTTAAGTCGCCTATACTAAGCTGTAGAAGTGTAGACCTTCACACTTTACAGACACCCCATGAAGTCGTTAGACTGTGTGGCGGGAGGGGAGTTATTCCTTGGAGACTTTGCCATGGAACAGAGCTCCCTAATCCTGTATCTCTCACTATTCCTGGGATACTTTACTACTAACTTACTAACTTACTAAATATCTTTACTATCTGTATCCCTCAAGCATAGTCGGCGGGGCGGAACGGCATTCTCACATGAATAGCGTAGCTCCCATGGGTGCTATGCTGATATGCAGATGGGAGGGTATGCAGATGAGATTACAGATGTATTATGTGGAAATAATTTATTAATGGTTACCAATTCCATAAATTGGTGAGTTTCAATGCCAATACCAATAGATCCGATGGTAATTAATCTGGGGAAATTTATCTTCCCAAACTCACTCAGCCTGTTCAAACGTCCTATGTGCACTCAAGCTCCACGGATCCTGGCCTTGGTGAACCTGGTAATTTCACTTGGGAAGCTCACTTCAAATTGAATTGACAATTAGGAGGTAATTGACCTGCCATTAGTGCACAAGTGCAGGCTGAGTCCTGGTTTAAAAGGCATGATGTGAAGAGTGATGCAATCTCCACGATTTAAAGTTAGAAGTTGCTGACGCTACCTGCCCTGTTACTCATGCAGGATAAGTCAGGGCAGTCTCTCTGCCATTGGAAAGATTGGTTAATAACCAAATTATACCATCCACACATCCTGCAGTTTCTACTGGGCAAACATTTGCTGCGACCTCCCTTTCTTTGCTGGTTATAATGAATCGTTTGGTTGATGTTTGGTTAATCGTTTGGTTGATGTGATCTTCAACAGTTGAACACTTTCTGTGTTCCTTAGATTAATAATTCCTGGATACATTATTCTTGTTTCATCTTTAGATGTTTCCTTCATAAATCCAATATTGAGATTTCGCTCCAGAAGACCAACGTAGTTTTCAGTTACCGATATCTCAGTTTCATCCTTTGCCTTTATCTGAAGTTAAAACCTTTGTGCTAAGTGGCGCAGGTCACTAGAATTAGTATCTCGTAGAATTCAGCAGAATAAGCCCAACAATTGTCCGGCCGTTATATTGACACGTCATATTAGACCTGTAGAGACACGTCATTTTCGAGTATTTGACATTTGTTCTGAAGCCCTGACAATAAAGTGTTAATTTTGAGAAGTATAATTACAACAATATAATTCTATCTGGTGTCTGTCACTAAAGCAATCCGACTAGGCCATCGACTCAGCGAAATATCCGGAAAATAGCATCGAGAAAACCAAGAGTTCTCGCACTTTCGATATTGGGATTTCAAAAAATAACTTTGCATCGGACTGATTGATATAGCATATCTGATAATTTTAATTTTACCAAATTATTGGAATATCCGCGGTAATTTTCTCGCCACACACCGAACGCACGTGTCAATGTTCTGACAGATAGTGTCATGGCGACAGGAGGTTATCTCTGGTTCTATTAATAGATTAATGGAGTGCCAGGCTCTCCTCTTTCCTCTATTCATGTCAGCTAATTGAAGCCCCGTAGTGCAGGCCATATGGTCGAGTCCGGAGTATTCATCAATTTCAATATCGTTGCTACTAAATTTGAAATAAAAATGGATTTAAGCATATTGTAAATTGTAATCATGAGGCTTATCACTGTTTGGAAATACAAAATATCACCAAAGGAAATCTCAATTTAAAAAAGTTTTCATGACCTTCCCATAATTGGCAATAGCAATGCTTTTCTTTAATTTTCAAATTTTGTCTTATAATGAAAATTCTATTTCCCAACATAAATATTGTTTGCTAAGTATTTTTATCAAAATATCAGATTGTGACATAATGCATATCATAATAAGGAAACTTGAGGAGTCACATTTAAATCTTTCTCTTTATCAGGAAACGGGTTACATCATCCGTTTACAAAATACGAAATTTAACTAAATTTACATTAATTTGAGTATATTTGGGACTCATGTTTATACCTCTCAATAAATTTAACTCACATGATAATTAATTATTTTGCAAGTCTGCCAAAGCTAGACCTTTCATTATTTCCTTCTATTTCTTGTAGGGCGTCGTTGCTAATATTCATGAATGAAACTAAGCAACTATTACCAAATTGAAGAGCTTACAAAACAGAAGTTTCGGCGAAGTCAATTCAAAGTGTCGCTGAATTTAAGTGGCATTGACAGTTCAATTATCAGATTTACAAAACATATTACCTGAATATGGACCTGTTACTGGTATAAGAGCCCTGACAGAAAGTCGAAGTAATCACTTCCGAGGGCCACTTCGGCCAAACTGTCATCGTAGGTCCATGTCGTCATACGACACAAACTGATGACATTTTGACAATAGGTGGTAATTGCGTAGAACTGTTAGACTTCAAGTCTTGACAGAGTGTCAAGATGAGTTAGATTATTGATGAAGGAGTAAAGATAGCACCCATCTTTGGGGGTGGGAAATTCTAGATAAAAGTTTCCCAGACACATCAACTTTAAAAAGAATACACAAACCTAAGCAACAAGTTCTAAGTGCTACTATGGAGTATCTTGCTTTGACGCACGAGGTATTTGGGCGGTGGGTTTCCAAATTCCAACTGCTGACACTGCCTACTCTAACTCAGAGTGCCATTTACTTTACCTGGTATATTAGTGCACTATTACCCTCAGAAGTCTTTCAGGAGCCAGGTTATTGATGTCATTATCTGACTCTCAGTGATATGAACTGTTGACGTTAACTCGCCTACTTTTCCTAGTTTAGTTTTACTACGAGCTAACATTGGCTGGTATAATAGCTCCAGTTGTCCTGAAAGTGTGAGTGTTTTAACTGAGATATTGCATCTTGTAGCTTCGCGTTGACAGTGTTGCTGCTGAGGAGCTAGCTCGTGTGACGTCATCAGTGCCCCACTCTATCCCCTGATAATGACGTCACAACCTAGCTCCTACTCCGTGCTGCGTGTTGACAAGGATAATACCACGGATTGTTGTAGTACATTCCTGGAGCTGGCTACCCGGCTTTTGTTTCGTACATTCCTCCTTATACCTGACTTGTTGACTTGTACTTGAAGTGCGTTCCTCCTTATACCTGACTTGTTGACTTGTACTTGAAGTGCGTTCCTCCTTATACCTGACTTGTTGACTTGTACTTGAAGTGTTCCTCCTTATATTTTTGACTTGTTGACTTGTACCTGAAGTGTTCCTCCCTTATACCTGACTTGTTGACTTGTACTTGAAGTGCGTTCCTCCTTATACCTGACTTGTTGACTTGTACTTGAAGTGCGTTCCTCCTTATATACCTGACTTGTTGACTTGTACTTGAAGTGCGTTCCTCCTTATAATTGACTTGTTGACTTGTACTTGGAAGTGCGTCTCCTCTTATACCTGACTTGTTGACTTGTACTTGAAGTGCGTTCCTCCTTATACCTGACTTGTTGACTTGTACTTGAAGTGCGTTACTGCTTATACCTGACTTATTGACTTGTACTTGAAGTGCGTTCCTCCTTATACCTGACTTGTTGACTTGTACTTGAAGTGCGTTCCTCCTTATACCTGACTTGTTGACTTGTACTTAGTGCGTTCCTCCTTATACCTGACTTGTTGACTTGTACTCTGAAGTGTTCCTCCTTATACCTGACTTGTTGACTTGTACTTGAAGTGTCCTCCTTATACCTGACTTGTTGACTTGTACTTGAAGTGTTCCTCCTTATACCTGACTTGTTGACTTGTACTTGAAGTGTTCCTCTTATACCTGACTTGTTGACTTGTACTTGAAGTGTGCGTTCCTCCTATACCTGACTTGTTGACTTGTACTTTGAATGTCTGTCCTTATACTCTGACTTGTTGACTTGTACTTGAAGTGCGTTCCTCCTTATACCTGACTTGTTGACTTGTACTTGAAGTGCGTTCCTCCCATACCTGACTTATTGACTTGTACTTGAAGTGCGTTCCTCTTATACCTGACTTAGTATACAATTGTGCGTTGACTTATCACTAATATAGGTCTAGTTCAACAGTTTTTCGTTCATTAGAATTTATTTTCTTACTTTTGTAGTTGGTGCTCTCATTTTGTTTGCCTGACCGTTTTGTCTACTCAAGATATAAAATTAGCGCAAGGTATAAAATTAGAAATTTAGCGCAAGGTATAAAATTAGAAATTTAGCGCGAGGTATAAGATTAGAAGGTATTTTCCTCAGCACATTGCTACTCCAAATACCTTCTGCAGCCAATGTACACAACGTATTTAGCGTGGTCCTGCAAGATTCCGGGTTATTCGATTACTGAGATCATATTTTATGCTGAATATTATTCCCGCTTTCGTTACACAACCAAATATTGGATTATCAGCTCCAACTAACCTCATTATTAGGTGGGTGTGCAGTAGTGATTTATTTAGATTGGGTTACCAACACTAATTTGATTGCATCGTATTTTTCAGCAGTTTCTGCAACTATTCATTGGAGATTGTCTGCGGAATCTGTAAAATCTTTGACACACCTATTGAATAGCCACTTGCCACCGTTGCTGCTTTATCCTGTGATTTCATGGCCTGATCCCAGCTAGAGTTTCCTAATAATACTTGTGTGCTCTGTGGTTTGCTACAGCTACTTGTGCCCCCTCGTGTATTGATCTGTCGGGATACATTGTGTGTTGCTAGTCATCTGCCAAACTTTCCTGATACTGCTCTCAGATGTCTGGGTTCCTGCGTTCCCCTGGGAGCTTGTTACCCATGCACCTGAGCTTGATACCCATGCACCTGACTCCCTGGGAGCTTGATACCCATGCACCTGACTCCCCTGGGGAGCTTGTTACCCATGCACCTGAGCTTGATACCCATGCACCTGACCCTGGGAGCTTGATACCCATGCACCTGAGCGATACCCATGCACCTGACTCCCTGGGGCTTGATACCCATGCACCTGACCCCTGGGAGCTTGATACCCATGCACCTGACTCCCTGGGAGCTTGATCCCCATGCACCTGACTCCCTGGGGCTTGATACCCATGCACCTGACCCCTGGGAGCTTGTTACCCATGCACCTGACCCCTGGGAGCTTGATACCCATGCACCTGACCCCTGGGAGCTTGATACCCATGCACCTGACCCCTGGGAGCTTGATACCCATGCACCCTGTTTGATACCCATGCACCTGACCCCCTGGGAGCTTGATACCCATGCACCTGACCCCCTGGGAGCTTGATACCCATGCACCTGACTCCCTGGGAGCTTGATACCCATGCACCTGAGCTTGATACCCATGCACCTGACCCCCTGGGAGCTTGATACCCATGCACCTGACCCCCTGGGAGCTTGATACCCATGCACCTGACCCCCTGGGAGCTTGATACCCATGCACCTGAGCTTGATACCCATGCACGGCCCCTGGGAGCTTGATACCCATGCACCTGACTCCTGGGAGCTTGATACCCATGCACCTGAGCTTGATACCCATGCACCTGACCCCTGGGAGCTTGATACCCATGCACCTGACCCCTGGGAGCTTGATACCCATGCACCTGACTCCTGGGGCTTGATACCCATGCACTGACCCCTGGGAGCTTGATACCCATGCACCTGAGCGATACCCATGCACCTGACCCCCTGGGAGCTTGATACCCATGCACCTGACCCCTGGGAGCTTGATACCCATGCACACCTGACTCCTGGGAGCTTGATGCCATGCGATACCCACCTGACCCCCTTGATACCCATGCACCCTGACCCCTGGGAGCTTGATACCCATGCACCTGACCCCCTGGGAGCTTGATACCCATGCACCACCCCTGGGAGCTTGATCCCCATGCACCTGACCCTGGGAGCTTGATACCCATGCACATGACTCCTGGGGCTTACCCCATGCACCTGAGCTTGATACCCATGCACCTGACCCCTGGGAGCTTGATGCCCATGCACCTGACCCCCTGGGAGCTTGATACCCATGCACCTGACTCCCTGGGAGCTTGATACCCATGCACCTGACCCCCTGGGAGCTTGATACCCATGCACCTGAGCTTGATACCCATGCACCTGACTCCCTGGGAGCTTGATACCCATGCACCTGAGCTTGACCCATGCACCTGACCCCTGGGAGCGATACCCATGCACCTGAGCTTGACCCATGCGCTGACTCCCTGGGAGCTTACCCATGCACCTGACTCCCTGGGAGCTTGATACCCACCACCTGACTCCCTGGGGGCTTGATACCCATGCACCTGACTCCTGGGAGCTTGATACCCATGCACCTGACTCCCTGGGGCTTGATGCCCATACACCTGACTCCTGGGGCTTGATACCCGCCACCTGACTCCCTGGGGCTTGTTGCCCATGCACCTGAGCTTGATACCCATGCACCTGACCCCTGGGAGCTTGATACCCATGCACCTGACCCCTGGGAGCTTGATACCCATGCACCTGACTCCCTGGGGGCTTGATACCCATGCACCTGACTCCCTGGAGCTTGTTACCCATGCACCTGACTCCCTGGGAGCTTGATACCCATGCACCTGACCCCCTGGGAGCTTGATACCCATGCACCTGACTCCCTGGGAGCTTGATACCCATGCACCTGACTCCCTGGGAGCTTGTTACCCATGCACCTGACTCCCTGGGAGCTTGTTACCCATGCACCTGACCCCCTGGGAGCTTGATACCCATGCACCTGACCCCCTGGGAGCTTGATACCCATGCACCTGACTCCCTGGGAGCTTGATACCCATGCACCTGACCATGCACCCCCTGGGGCTTGATACCCATGCACCTGAGCTTGATACCCATGCACGACCCCTGGGAGCTTGATACCCATGCACCTGACTCCCTGGGAGCTTGATACCCATGCACCTGACTCCCTGGGAGCTTGTTACCCATGCACCTGAGCTTGATACCCATGCACCTGACTCCCTGGGAGCTTGATACCCATGCACCTGACCCCCTGGGAGCTTGATACCCATGCACCTGACCCCCTGGGAGCTTGATACCCATGCACCTGACCCCCTGGGAGCTTGATACCCATGCACCTGACCCCCTGGGAGCTTGATACCCATGCACCTGACCCCCTGGGAGCTTGATACCCATGCACCTGACCCCTGGGAGCTTGATACCCATGCACCTGACCCCCTGGGAGCTTGATCCCATGCACCTGACCCCATGCCCCACCCCTGGGGCTTGATGCCCATACCTGACCCCCTGGGAGCTTGATACCCATGCACCTGACCCCCTGGGAGCTTGATACCCATGCACCTGACCCCCTGGGAGCTTGATACCCATGCACCTGACCCCCTGGGAGCTTGATACCCATGCACCTGACTCCCTGGGAGCTTGATACCCATGCACCTGACCCCCTGGGAGCTTGATACCCATGGGAGCTTTGATCCCCCATGCACCCTGACCCCTGGGAGCTTGATACCCATGCACCTGACTCCCTGGGAGCTTGATACCCATGCACCTGACCCCCTGGGAGCTTGATACCCATGCACCTGACCCCCTGGGAGCTTGATACCCATGCACCTGACTCCCTGGGAGCTTGATACCCATGCACCTGACCCCCTGGGAGCTTGATACCCATGCACCTGAGCTTGATACCCATGCACCTGACTCCCTGGGAGCTTGATACCCATGCACCTGACTCCCTGGGAGCTTGATACCCATGCACCTGAGCTTGATACCCATGCACCTGACCCCCTGGGAGCTTGATACCCATGCACCTGAGCTTGATACCCATGCACCTGACTCCCTGGGAGCTTGATACCCATGCACCTGACTCCCTGGGAGCTTGATACCCATGCACCTGACTCCCTGGGAGCTTGATACCCATGCACCTGACTCCCTGGGAGCTTGTTACCCATGCACCTGAGCTGATACCCCGCAGCCCCCCTGAGACTTGATACCCATGCACCTGACTCCCTGGGAGCTTGATACCCATGCACCTGACTCCCTGGGAGCTTGATACCCATGCACCTGACTCCCTGGGAGCTTGTTACCCATGCACCTGAGCTTGATACCCATGCACCTGACTCCCTGGGAGCTTGATACCCATGCACCTGACTCCCTGGGAGCTTGTTACCCATGCACCTGAGCTTGATACCCATGCACCTGACCCCCTGGGAGCTTGATACCCATGCACCTGACCCCTGGGGAGCTTGTTACCCATGCACCTGACCCCTGGGAGCTTGATACCCATGCACCTGACCCCTGGGAGCTTGATACCCATGCACCTGACTCCCTGGGGCTTGATACCCATGCACCTGACTCCCTGGGAGCTTGTTACCCATGCACCTGACCCCTGGGAGCTTGATACCCATGCACCCTGACCCCTGGGAGCTTGATACCCATGCACCTGACTCCCTGGGGCTTGATACCCATGCACCTGACTCCTGGGGAGCTTGTTACCCATGCACCTGAGCTTGATACCCATGCACCTGACCCCCTGGGAGCTTGATACCCATGCACCTGACCCCCTGGGAGCTTGATACCCATGCACCTGACCCCCTGGGAGCTTGATACCCATGCACCTGAGCTTGTTGCAGTTTCCCACTCCCATTAGCAATTAGGTAATAGGTTTGCTGCGTTTGCTGTGTGTGTGTGCTCTGTGTCAGTAAGTCATCTGAGCAAACTATTCGTTATCTGATAAGAAATGATGACTAAACTGCCACTCGTAGGGTTTTATGGGTTCTTCTGAGCGTAAACCACTTTAAATTTAGTAATTCTGTCACGATGGTATTACATGGCTTACTCGACTTAGTGATTGCGTAACTCTGTCAATTCACCCGTGCGCTAATGTTGACAGCATCTTTGGTCATATCTTCCTTCCAAAACTTTGCTTTTGATTAGTCACTTTTGATAATTATGTCATGAATTTTTTGTCTTCGACCAATGTATTGGACCAATTCTTTTCATAATAATTGTCGCTGTTCCAAGTTGTGTGGGATCTTGGTCTGTCCTCCAACGAAAGCCTAAATTGAACTTAATTCGTCTGATTTCTTCTTTTTCCTCTGTCACCTTGTATGAAAATAGTTCAAAACATAAAACACGGCTGATACAGGGGTTTTATTGTCAACATCCCAAACTGGCAAACCAGCCAACCTCCCATTCTTTAAACTGACTCCAATTCATAATACTTATTATTTCAATTCCATTAATAAACATCAATTAACGTCTATATCAGTAATGTAAGTAAGTGATGCGATGACAGCGGTTTGTTGGTGAAATTAATTCAAACGAGTAGTTCTACCACTTCTGACATTTTGATATTTCATTTGCTAATAAACTTCGCCATATAAAGCAATAAACGCAGAAAATTCGTTTTATTTTCAACTTTCTCTTTTGTTTCCATTCTACAACATTCCATGTTAATGTGTATTTGGAAGGCACACTCCTATCCCTATATTCACATATGTGTCATCATAGGTTAAAAGCAACAGGTCGAAAAGTAGGCCAAACGACCAGGTAGAAAGAAGCAAACTTTTTCTTGTTGTCCAAGTTTGGACAGTTTTCCCCACAAGAACTATCATTTTTGAACTCATCTCTGACAGAGACTCTCTTGAACATTGAAACCATGATATGTGTAATTTACAAATTTACAAGCTATAAAGGGCGTTTTTAGAGCCCTTGTGCCTACCCTTTCGACCTTCACTATTCGACATGCTACTTTCATTTTCCAACCTATGAAGACACATACCAGTTAGACCCCAACCTCATCTCTCTTTCTGTTTGCAGGCCAGATGCGACATGGCCGACTCCTTCAGTTTACCCTTCCTCCTTGCGCTGTCAGGTGAGTGTTTGTAGTTACTTGTTATTGATACAGGGTGCGCTTTTTGTAATCACCCGCGTTTGTACAACTGTAAAAGCGATGATGTTCATTTTTCACAGATTATGATCCATCTTTTCCCACAAAATCCGTCCTGATAGTAAATTCCTGAATCATCAGAACTCCCTGAGTCCTGACCCTTGCTATTCTCCCACCCAGTGCTCTCCTTGTGTAGCAGTGATGACGCCTCCCCCACCTAACCCTCCTACCCCCAGTGCTCGCCCTGTGTAGCAGTGATGACGCCTCCCCCACCTAACCCTCCTAACCCCAGTGCTCGCCTTGTGTAGCAGTGATGACGCCTCCCCATCTAACCCTCCTACCCCCCAGTGCTCGCCCTGTGTAGCAGTGATGACGCCTCCCCACCTAACCCTCCCAACCCCAGTGCTCGCCTTGTGTAGCAGTGATGACGCCTCCCACCTAACCCTCCCTACCCCCCAGTGCCTCGCCCTGTGTAGCAGTGATGACGCCTCCCCACCTAACCCTCCCTACCCCCAGTGCTCGCCTTGTGTAGCAGTGGATGACGCCTCCCCCCACCTAACCCTCCTACCCCCAGTGCTCGCCTTGTGTAGCAGTGATGACGCCTCCCCCACCTAACCCTCCTACCCCCCAGTGCTCGCCCTGTGTAGCTGTGATGACGCCCCCCTCGAGACCCCAGGACTCCTCAGTAGACGGCGGAGAGGCATGTCCTCAATCTCCATAGGCCCTCCCACCGTCATTACAGGCCCTGGAAACCACACAGTGGAAGTTGGGATGAACCAACAGCTCAAGTGCAAGATTAAAGCTAACCCCTTGGCGCATGTGGCCATCAAGTTTAACCCTGTTGATAGGCCAATGAAGGTGAGGAAGCAGGGAGAATGTCAATGAATTTCCACGCATTTGGTAAGCATAATATTCATGGTATTTTGTGTAATATCCGCCTTCTTCCCTCCCCTTCCTCCTGCTGTAGGGTGTGGCTTTTCTAAACTCTCCTCCTCTTCCTTATCAGAACCTTACATTCTACTCGCCCCCTTTCCCTCACTCCCCCTCTCCACCACCCCCCCCCCTCCTTCACTCCTCCCCTCACCCTACTCCCTCTCTCCCCACCCCCCTTCACTCCCCCACCCCCACTCCGCCTCTCCCACCACTCCCCCCTCCCCCACCCCACTCCCCTCTCCACCCACCCCCTCCCTCTCTCACCCTTCCCACCTCCTCCCCACCACCTCCCTTCTCTCCCCCACCCCACCCCCTCTCCCCCCCTTCCCCCCCTCCCTCTCTCCCCCCACTCCCCCTCTCCCCCACCCCTTCCCCCTCTTCCCCCTCTTCACTCCTCTCACTCCATCAGATGATATTCCCGAAGTACGGCACCTCCCCCACGGGGGGCAGCACGATAGTCATCCTGGATCTCATCAACCTCCAGCTGGAAGATGAGGGCCGGTACACCTGCTTTGGGGAGAACGACCATGGGATGGTGGAGGCTCATGGGTGGCTCAGGTTCGCTAAGGGTGAGTAACATGGGATGGTGGAGGCTCATGGGTGGCTCAGGTTGAGCAACATGGGTGGTGGAACATGGGAGGTTTGGTGGGGGAGTAACATGGGATGGTGGGTGGGCTCAGGTTTTGATAAGGGTGAGTAACATGGGGTGGTGGAGGCTCATGGGTGGCTCCAGGTTTGATAAGGGTGAGTAACATGGGATGGTGGAGGCTCATGGGTGGCTCAGGGTTTAAGGGAGTAACATGGGATGGTGGAGGCTAACATAGGATGGTGGTAACATGGGGGTGGAGGCTCATGGGTGGCTCAGGTTTGATAAGGGTGAGTAACATGGGATGGTGGAGGCTCATGGGTGGCTCAGGTTTGATAAGGGTGAGTAACATGGGGTGGTGGAGGCTCATGGGTGGCTCAGGTTTGATAAGGGTGAGTAACATGGGATGGTGGAGGCTCATGGGTGGCTCAGGTTTGATAAGGGTGAGTAACATGGGATGGTGGAGGCTCATGGGTGGCTCAGGGCTAAGGGGCTAACATGGGATGGTGGAGGCTCATGGGTGGCTCAGGTTTGCTAAGGGTGAGTAACATGGGATGGTGGAGGCTCATGGGTGGCTCAGGTTTGATAAGGGTGAGTAACATGGGATGGTGGAGGCTCATGGGTGGCTCAGGTTTGCTAAGGGTGAGTAACATGGGATGGTGGAGGCTCATGGGTGGCTCAGGTTTGCTAAGGGTGAGTAACATGGGGTGGTGGAGGGGCTCAGGTTTGGGGTGAGTAACATGGGATGGTGGAGGCTCATGGGTGGCTCACGGATAAGGGTGAGTAACATGGGATGGTGGAGGCTCATGGGTGGCTCAGGTTTGCTAAGGGTGAGTAAACATGGGATGGTGGAGGCTCATGGGTGGCTCAGGTTTGATAAGGGTGAGTAACATGGGATGGTGGAGGCTCATGGGTGGCTCAGGTTTGATAAGGGTGAGTAACATGGGATGGTGGAGGCTCATGGGTGGCTCAGGTTTGATAAGGGTGAGTAACATGGGATGGTGGAGGCTCATGGGTGGCTCAGGTTTGATAAGGGTGAGTAACATGGGATGGTGGAGGCTCATGGGTGGCTCAGGTTTGCTAAGGGTGAGTAACATGGGATGGTGGAGGCTCATGGGTGGCTCAGGTTTGATAAGGGTGAGTAACATGGGGTGGTGGAGGCTCATGGGTGGCTCAGGTTTGCTAAGGGTGAGTAACATGGGATGGTGGGAGGCTCATGGGTGGCTCAGGTTTGATAAGGGTGAGGGTGAGTAACATGGGGATGGTGGAGGCTCATGGGTGGCTCAGGTTTGATAAGGGTGAGTAACATGGGATGGTGGAGGCTCATGGGTGGCTCAGGTTTGCTAAGGGTGAGTAACATGGGATGGTGGAGGCTCATGGGTGGCTCAGGTTTGATAAGGGTGAGTAACATGGGATGGTGGAGGCTCATGGGTGGCTCAGCTAACATGGGGTGGTGGAGGCTCATGGGTGGCTCAGGTTTGCTAAGGGTGAGTAACATGGGGGATGGTGGAGGCTCATGGGTGGCTAACATGGGATGGTGGCTCAGGTTTGCTAAGGGTGAGTAACATGGGTGGTGGAGGCTCATGGGTGGCTCAGGTTTGCTAAGGGTGAGTAACATGGGATGGTGGAGGCTCATGGGTGGCTCAGGTTTGCTACGGGTGAGTAACATGGGGTGGTGGAGGCTCATGGGTGGCTCATAAGGGTGAGTAACATGGGGTGGTGGAGGCTCATGGGTGGCTCAGGTTTGCTAAGGGTGAGTAACATGTTGGTGGAGGCTCATGGTGGCTCAGGTTTGCTATGAGTAACATGGGATGGTGGAGGCTCATGGGTGGCTCAGGTTTGCTAAGGGTGAGTAACATGGGATGGTGGAGGCTCATGGGTGGCTCAGGTTTGCTAAGGGTGAGTAACATGGGGTGGTGGAGGCTCATGGGTGGCTCAGGTTTGATAAGGGGTGGTGGAGGCTCAACATGGGTGGGTAACATGGGGTGGTGAGGCTCATGGGTGGCTCAGGTTTGCTAAGGGTGAGTAACATGGGGTGGTGGAGGCTCATGGGTGGCTCAGGTTTGCTAAGGGTGAGTAACATGGGATGGTGGAGGCTCATGGGTGGCTCAGGTTTGCTAAGGGTGAGTAACATGGGGTGGTGGAGGTTTGCTAAGGGTGAGTAACATGGGGTGGTGGAGGCCTGCGGGTGGCTCAGGTTTGCTAAGGGTGAGTAACATGGGGTGGTGGAGGCTCATGGGTGGCTCAGGTTTGCTAAGGGTGAGTAACATGGGGTGGTGGAGGCTCATGGGTAACATGGGATGGTGGAGGCTCATGGGTGGCTCAGGTTTGCTAAGGGTGAGTAACATGGGGTGGTGGAGGCTCATGGGTGGCTCAGGTTTGATAAGGGTGAGTAACATGGGATGGTGGAGGCTCATGGGTGGCTCAGGTTTGCTAAGGGTGAGTAACATGGGGTGGTGGAGGCTCATGGGTGGCTCAGGTTTGCTAAGGGTGAGTAACATGGGGTGGTGGAGGCTCATGGGTGGCTCAGGTTTGATAAGGGTGAGTAACATGGGATGGTGGAGGCTCATGGGTGGCTCAGGTTTGCTAAGGGTAAGTAACATGGGATGGTGGAGGCTCATGGGTGGCTCAGGTTTGCTAAGGGTGAGTAACATGGGGTGGTGGAGGCTCATGGGTGGCTCAGGTTTGCTAAGGGTGAGTAACATGGGATGGTGGAGGCTCATGGGTGGCTCAGGTTTGCTAAGGGTGAGTAACATGGGATGGTGGAGGCTCATGGGTGGCTCAGGTTTGCTAAGGGTGAGTAACATGGGGTGGAGGCTCATGGGTGGCTCAGGTTTGCTAAGGGTGAGTAACATGGGGTGGTGGAGGCTCATGGGTGGCTCAGGTTTGCTAAGGGTGAGTAACATGGGATGGTGGAGGCTCATGGGTGGCTCAGGTTTGCTAAGGGTGAGTAACATGGGGTGGTGGGGCTCATGGGTGGCTCAGGAGGGTGAGTAACATGGGGTGGTGGAGGCTCATGGGTGGCTCAGGTTTGCTAAGGGTGAGTAACATGGGGTGGTGGAGGCTCATGGGTGGCTCAGGTTTGCTAAGGGTGAGTAACATGGGGTGGTGGAGGCTCATGGGTGGCTCAGGTTTGCTAAGGGTGAGTAACATGGGGTGGTGGAGGCTCATGGGTGGCTCAGGTTTGATAAGGGTGAGTAACATGGGATGGTGGAGGCTCATGGGTGGCTCAGGTTTGCTAAGGGTGAGTAACATGGGGTGGTGGAGGCTCATGGGTGGCTCAGGTTTGCTAAGGGTGAGTAACATGGGATGGTGGAGGCTCATGGGTGGCTCAGGTTTGCTAAGGGTGAGTAACATGGGATGGTGGAGGCTCATGGGTGGCTCAGGTTTGATAAGGGTGAGTAACATGGGATGGTGGAGGCTCATGGGTGGCTCAGGTTTGCTAAGGGTGAGTAACATGGGGTGGTGGAGGCTCATGGGTGGCTCAGGTTTGCTAAGGGTGAGTAACATGGGGTGGTGGAGGCTCATGGGTGGCTCAGGTTTGATAAGGGTGAGTAACATGGGATGGTGGAGGCTCATGGGTGGCTCAGGTTTACATGGGATGGTGGAGGTAACATGAGGGAGGGGATGGGTGGCTCATGGGTGGCTCAGGCTAAGGGTGAGTAACATGGGGTGGTGGAGGCTCATGGGTGGCTCAGGTTTGCTAAGGGTGAGTAACATGGGGTGGTGGAGGCTCATGGGTGGCTCAGGTTTCGCTAAGGTGAGTAACATGGGGTGGTGGAGGCTCATGGGTGGCTCAGGTTTGCTAAGGGTGAGTAACATGGGATGGTGGAGGCTCATGGGTGGCTCAGGTTTGCTAAGGGTGAGTAACATGGGGTGGTGGAGGCTCATGGGTGGCTCAGGTTTGATAAGGGTGAGTAACATGGGGTGGTGGAGGCTCATGGGTGGCTCAGGTTTGCTAAGGGTGAGTAACATGGGATGGTGGAGGCTCATGGGTGGCTCTAAGGGTAAAGTAACATGGGATTATGGAGGCTCATGGGTGGCTCAGGTTTGCTAAGGGTGAGTAACATGGGGTGGTGGAGGCTCATGGGTGGCTCAGGTCTTGATAAGGGTGAGTAACATGGGGTGGTGGAGGCTCATGGGTGGCTCAGGTTTGCTAAGGGTGAGTAACATGGGATGGTGGGAGGCTCATGGGTAAGGGTGCTAACATGGGGTTTGGAGGCTCATGGGTGGCTCAGGTTTTGATAAGGGTGAGTAACATGGGATGGTGGAGGCTCATGGGTGGCTCAGGTTTGCTAAGTAACATGGGTGGTGGATGGTAACATGGGGATGGGTGGCTCAGGTGGAGGCTCATGGGTGGCTCAGGTTTGCTAAGGGTTTGCTAAGGGTGAGTAACATGGGGTGGTGGAGGCTCATGGGTGGCTCAGGTTTGCTAAGGGTAAGTAACATGGGATGGTGGAGGCTCATGGGTGGCTCAGGTTTGATAAGGGTAAGTAACATGGGATGGTGGAGGCTCAGGCTCAGGTTTGCTAGGGGGGTGAGTAACATGGGGTGGTGGAGGCTCATGGGTGGCTCAGGTTTGCTAAGGGGTGGTGGAGTAACATGGGGTGGTGGAGGCTCATGGGTGGCTCAGGTTTGATAAGGGTGAGTAACATGGGGATGGTGGAGGCTCATGGGTGGCTCAGGTTTGCTAAGGGTGAGTAACATGGGATGGTGGAGGCTCATGGGTGGCTCAGGTTTGCTAAAGGGTGAGTAACATGGGGGGTGGAGGCTCATGGGTGGCTCATGGGGGTGCTAACATGGGGTGGTTTGGCTCAGGTTTGATAAGGGTGAGTAACATGGGATGGTGGAGGCTCATGGGTGGCTCAGGTTTGATAAGGGTGAGTAACATGGGGTGGTGGAGGCTCATGGGTGGCTCAGGTTTGCTAAGGGTGAGTAACATGGGGTGGTGGAGGCTCATGGGTGGCTCAGGTTTGCTAAGGGTGAGTAACATGGGATGGTGGAGGCTCATGGGTGGCTCAGGTTTGATAAGGGTGAGTAACATGGGATGGTGGAGGCTCATGGGTGGCTCAGGTTTGCTAAGGGTGAGTAACATGGGATGGTGGAGGCTCATGGGTGGCTCAGGTTTGCTAAGGGTGAGTAACATGGGATGGTGGAGGCTCATGGGTGGCTCAGGTTTGCTAAGGGTGAGTAACATGGGATGGTGGAGGCTCATGGGTGGCTCCAGGTTTGATAAGGGTGAGTAACATGGGATGGTGGAGGCTCATGGGTGGCTCAGGTTTGCTAATGAGTAACATGGGGTGGAGGCTCAACATGGGGGTGGTGGAGGCTCATGGGTGGCTCAGGTTTGCTAAGGGTGAGTAACATGGGGTGGTGGAGGCTCATGGGTGGCTCAGGTTTGCTAAGGGTGAGTAACATGGGGTGGTGGAGGCTCATGGGTGGCTCAGGTTTTTGAGTAACATGGGGTGGTGAGGCTCAACATGGGGAGTAACATGGGATGGTGAGGCTCATGGGTGGCTCAGGTTTGCTAAGGGTGAGTAACATGGGGATGGGTGGAGGCTCATGGGTGGCTCAGGTTCAGGTTTGCTAAGGGTGAGTAACATGGGATGGTGGAGGCTCATGGGTGGCTCAGGTTGATTAAGGGTAACATGGGGTGGTGGAGGCTCAACAGGTTTGGGGTGGTAACATGGGTGGTGGGCTCATGGGTGGCTCAGGTTTGATAAGGGTGAGTAACATGGGATGGTGGAGGCTCATGGGTGGCTCAGGTTTGCTAAGGGTGAGTAACATGGGATGGTGGAGGCTCATGGGTGGCTATGGGGTGGTGGAGGCTCATGGGTGGCTCAGGTTTGCTAAGGGTGAGTAACATGGGATGGTGGAGGCTCATGGGTGGCTCAGGTTTGCTAAGGGGTGAGTAACATGGGATGGTGGAGGCTCATGGGTGGCTCAGGTTTGATAAAGGGTGAGTAACATGGGATGGTGCTCATGATGGCTCAGGTTTGGTAACATGGGATGGGCTCATGGGTGGCTCAGGTTTGCTAAGGGGAGTAACATGGGATGGTGGAGGCTCATGGTGGCTCAGGTTTGATAAGGGTGAGTAACATGGGATGGTGGAGGTTTAATTATTTTTCCCAAAACCAAAAAGTTTGGTTGTGATGGTCCGCGGCGGTTTAAGGCGTTCTTTACTGTAAACCCATGATATGAGAAAGAACGCGACGGTTAAAACTGCTGCAACGTCACTTATAAAATATACAGCATTCACGTAACTTAATGCATCAAAAGTGCCGTTGCGGCAGTTTTAACCGTCGCGTTCTTTCTCATATCATGGGTTTTACAGTAAAGAACGCCTTAAAACCGCCGCGGACCATCACAACCAAACTTTTGGTTTTGGGAAAATATCACCCTTTTTCTGTGCCGAGATATTGAAATTTGGCGTCAAATCACGCGTAAAATTCGCGTTACGTAGCATTACTGATGACGTCACAATTACGTCATAAAATTAGATGAGCTATCTGAGACCCATTCATTTACACAGTTGGGACTATGACCGACAACATATCCAAAGATGAAGTTCTGGGGTGGTCCTGTTCTCTCCACTAGCTTCACAAGTTTTGCCAGTTTTGGAATTTTTCGTGTCAAAGTGCTTCGAACAATCGCAAATATCTCAATGATGCCGTAGAGCCCGGAACTTTTGACCACATCTTTGAAAAGTACATTAAATTTCCTTCTGCGCTAACAGGAGCATTTTTTTCTATCTCGAAAGCTTCATACCGAAAAATTGCGTTGAAAAACGCCTATTTTTGGGAAAATCGTCACTCGAAATTCTTAGTTTTGTGACGTCATTATGACGTCATAATCATGACGTAAAATAGTTTTTAAGGTCACTATCTGCAAGTTCTATCTTTCTACTTTCCAACGCTGGGTCGATGAGCTCTGTATCTTTAATGGTCCCCGAGATATCGCCGTTTAAATAGGGTATACTTCTCGCACTAAAGCGTCATCTCTCGTATATGTATATACCTCTATATATCTATATGTATGTATATATATATGTATGTATATATATGGTCGTAACCCAATTTAACAAGAACACCCTCAATTTTGGCAATATTCAAGTTGTAATAACTCGGCTATTTTTCATCCGATTGACCTGAAATTTTGACAGTTGCACCTTTGACCTCTAAACATGCGATGTTCAAATTTTTGTGCGATTTCGACAACGGAAAATTGCTCAAATTTCAACGTGAAATGTGGCCAATCCAAGAAAACATATAGTTGGGGGCTGGCAAGCAAAGTTACATAAACTCACTCCCGATGCTCGGAGGCTCGTGTACTGTTAGGATAGCCATCCAATGCTCGCCCTCGGACCCTTCGGGTCTCAGGCTTGCGCTCGGGCCTTCGGCCCTCGCACTGTTAGGTCCGCCGTCCAATGCTCGCCCTCGGACCCTTCGGGTCCTCGGGCTCGCGGCTCGGGCCTTCGGCCCTCGCACTGCTAGGTTCGCCGTCCATAGCTCGCCCTCGGGCCCTTCGGGCCCTCGGGCTCGCAAACCGCCGCGGGGGGCTTGCCAGCCCCCTGATAGAACCCTCTGACGTTTTCATGCGGGTCTATAATATATAGACACTTGCCTGATCGGGTCCATATTGGTTTAGACCCTCGCCCTATGGGCTCGGGCCAAAACCGGATACATCCCTCGGGCTTACGCCCTCGGGCAGTATCCCAAAATGGACCCGATAGGCGCGTGTCTATCTATTTTTTAGAGTGCCCTATTTCTTACAAGTAATAAACTACCCTGACACTTATTTCATTTAAGTCACGTTTCTACCATTTACCTTTAGCTCTTGTTATACCTCAAACCCAAAAACCAAAAAATTGGTTTAGTTAGCCGTGGCTGTTAATGCGTTAATGGAGTAATTGTTAATGATGCAAGACATGTCAAATCATGATTTGACGTGTGTTGCTTCATTAAACAATTACTGTTAACATATTTTTTTGTTTTTTGTTTTTTTAGCTTATCAGGGTGGGGATATGGGTGACCTGCTAGACGGTGAAAGGTCAGTAGCCAGGTGGCAAAACGTCACGGCATGCCTGTGAGAAGAGCAGGTCTCACCTATACCCCCTATAATCATATCTTTATTACTAATAGAACTCTGTCTTACTCGG
Source organism: Beroe forskalii (assembly GCA_011033025.1). Lineage (NCBI taxonomy): Eukaryota > Metazoa > Ctenophora > Nuda > Beroida > Beroidae > Beroe > Beroe forskalii. Next base: position 59,486 of record WFMF01000176.1, on the reverse strand, counting down.
TAATATCTCCTACCTCCTCCCATCTCCTTCGTGATATTCTCTTAGTTCCTATAATTTCAGTTTCCATTTCTTAGAATAAGCAATGGGTGTATCCTACTGTTATACGCTCAGTTCGCTAACTGTTTAGATCTCACTGAGCTAGCACTAACTTCCATGGGGCTCAACCGCCGTCCAGTTTCCCTCTTCTTATCCCAATTAACTTTTTTTCCTTTGTTTTAAACTTACAACACACAAATGAAATTAACTAACTGGGGTAGCCAAGGGGCTCTTTTTTGATAATAGATGAGATTTTAATTGTCCAGAGGCTGGAGAGGGACCACAACATGTAGACTATTTAATATCAGTGCTGTGTTCTTTGCATTTGGAAAGAGAATCAATTGTTTTATTGATTAGCTATTATTTTTCCTTTGTCTAAGTAAAATTAATTTTTCCCATAACAACAGGCGCGCTCTCTCCCCCCCCCCCCTTTCCAGCTCTAACAAACAGTACAAACTAACAGTACAATTCTTTTTATTGTTATTCTCGTTTATTAACCGGCTTAAATCTCATGAGGACAATATTGTCCACAGTCCTCTTGTCCTCGGCCTCATGAAGTTTTTAGCCGGGTAAGCAATTGTTATAAATTGCCTCGTACAGAGAACTCTAGTACTCTCGTATAGCTGCCATATTTTGCTCCTAGCTCTAGGGGTTCTTCACATATTATTATTACGTTATCACTTGTTGGCCATTTTCTCATACTCTCCTCCCCCTCCCCATCCGTAATCACAAGTACTGTGTACAGTGTACACATATAGCTACAGTTATCTAAAACCGCGATGTTTACCATGGTTGGAGACCATGTCATTACATAAGTCGAAAAATGGATAGGTAAATTAGTGATACTAACAATACTGCATTTCGAATTGAATTGCTAGTTGTTTTTAAGTCTAATTACAGAATAATTCTTGGGATAAATTGCGTTTTTGTGTTGCCCCTCCATATAATATTGTAATGAAAAGTCAAAGTTTTAACAACAAATTTATTCATTGGACTGGCTTTATGTTTGAATTTTTGTGTAGAGTGGGAAATTAAGTTTAAAAATGAGAGGGAAAAACATCGGAAAAATCAAAGTAATATGGAGGTGAAAATTGCCTTAAATGTCACAAATTTTGGCCATAAAATATGGTAGACTAAAAATTCTAAAATTTTCAAAATTTGTGACAAAATAATGGTAACCAAAATTTTGGTAACCAAATTAATGGTTGAATAAATTTGTGGGCCTTATTAAGGTAAGTTAAAGTAGCTGCTTACAAACTGCCAAGCACAAGAAAATATCGTGCAGCCGATGAAACTAATAAACACGCAAACTGGCGTCTGCCTAATTTCGAATTTCGAACCCCAAAGCCGACCGGGCCGGATTAGCAATCAGCCGGATCCCGGACCGTGCCACCCGGTCGGCTCCTATACGTAGTGGGCATGTGTTCCAACCATTTAGTGCTTGACCCCCCCCCCAAGGGTCGTCTCTTATATGTTGTATCCTGCTTTACCATTAATTTACTTTATTCGAATCCTTTGCCGATTCCCATGGCAACAGCTCAGTTCGTGATAACCACTACTCGAATAACACATTTGGTCTACAGCAGCACTCGTGATTTATTACTTTATGTCATGACTCTCTGCTAGTCTAAACAACTACTGCGCATAGCAGCGCACCTCTCGGTCAAACCTGACTCACTTTCTTACCTTCCTTACCTTGTGACGAGAATATGGTATTTGAGAAGGTTTAAGTTACACAGTGTTTGCATGACATCGTGAGAAAACTATCTGATAACAGCAAACTTATACCAACACATTGTAGGAATAGCTGAATATATTGTTCATCATGGCTCGGACATCTATCCTACTGTTCACTGTGCTCCTAGCTCTGTTCGTTGCGGAAGGAGAGAGCGGTGGAGAGTGGCCAAGTGGGTCTTACTGTATACTTAAAAACGGGCCCTGTCCGGACGGCTTCACAGCAATCGAGGTAAGCTTATTCAGTTGATTTATTTGTTATATAGCACAAAGAGGTAATAATAATATATACAAGTTCTCGATCTCATGCTGTTTACTTTCACTATTTTTAGGACAATATAACGCTCCCGATTCCCCCTAATGACGTTAGCAAAATTAAATGGATCAAAAGGATACAGTGTAATAGGTTTTTGATACTTAATCAGTTAATAGAGTTAAGAGGCAATAGAAGAGCATGGCTTGTATAGCCATGCTTCACTCTCTAACTTCGTAATCGAGGTTCGGTCAAGATTCTCCATTTGGACGCTTCGACGTTATTTCGAACAAAAATCCCACATCTTTCATCCCGATTATATAATATTATATAGCTCTGATTAAATGTATCATGTGTTCAGGCATACCCACGGGGTTATGAGGACTGACAACATGGACGATTTCTATTTCAAGGGAGTGAATTTGGAGACAGTAAGCTCACTTGTTATGAAGATAAATGCACTGTTGATTATGCTAGTTACAGTGGTGATTTTACAACAGACCTCGTATTGGCGACATGCTGCAAATGAGAACTTTTTCAGTTGCAATAGACAATAGACAATAGAAATGCATGATTCGAAAAAAAACAAAAAAAATGTCCGGATATTGTTCAGTTTTCAAGTGATTTCTTTTGAGGGTTTTAGCGCTATTTAATTATTACTATTTCTTGAAATTGATGCATTATAATCTTAGTTCTTACAATAATAAGTCTTACTTTAATAAGTGTTGATTGTTTATCAAAGTATAAAATACTAGAAATGCCCGTTGGGCCTGCTAGATAATACAGAATCAAATAATAAGCTCACAAAAAGTTTATGAAGGAGCAAATTTAACATAATTCGTTGGTTACTTTTAGTAATGCTGAACCGGGCAAGTTTTGATTATTATAATTTGCTCTTGTATGATGAAGTTAAATATGAAAATTAAAACTGAGTATCGTACTCACACTGAACGTTGAATTAAGCATTGATTCACGCCAAGAGCAGTGCTCCAAATTCGCTATGTGCTATGCCCAAATTCGATTCAATTTGATTTTAATCAACCTTAAATTTCTCTAAATTAACATTTTTCCGTTATCTTCAACTCAGCATTGATTTAAATCGACCGACGTCGGCCACTGATTAATGAAGAGATGCTATCGGAAATAGCCTCCACGATGCCAGCCATACCCGTCGTTTATCTTCAGATCTTGAATTTCAAATGAAAAACAGTAAACAGGCCGTTCTATCAAACGCTACAATGCAGCAGTCAACAACGTATCAGAAAGCACTCGCATAGAACTGATCATAATCTGCACGTGCAGAATACGTGTATCCATAGCAACACCGCGACTTAGCCCTGTTTAGCCTTCGTTTTCCTTGATATTTTCTTGGCAAGCTCAAATTTAATTGTGTACGGGAGCACAAACATTATTCACGTGCTCTTACGAAATTATAATTAAGATTATATATGCAGGGTGATCCAAAAGTAGTGTGCCCAACGTTCGTGCTTACAGCTCTAAGAATTTACGTCCGTTTGAACTCCTGCTTGGTGAATACAGTCGTACCCCGGGAGGAGGGAATTTGCTGCAAAAACCGCGTTATAACCGAATCCGCGTTATAACCGAATCCGCGTTATAACCGAATCCGCGTTATAACCGAATCCGCGTTATAACCGAATCCGCGTTATAACCGAATCCGCGTTATAACCGAATCCGCGTTATAACCGAATCCGCGTTATAACCGAATCCGCGTTATAACCGAATCCGCGTTATAACCGAATCCGCGTTATAACCGAATCCGCGTTATAACCGAATCCGCGTTATAACCGAATCCGCGTTATAGCCGGGTTTGTTCTTGAAGACGGCTCTTAGGGGCCATCCAAAAAGACGTCCGCAGAGGGGGGAGGGCGCGATTGGCGAAATGCACCCATATTTTTTGGAAAACACGTTTCTGAGATAACGGTTGACCCAAAAGGTACCCCAGGCCAACTTTTGGCCGGGTTTGGTACCCCAGACCCACTGGTGGCGCCGGCGCCAAAGTGCGCCCAAAATGGGCGCATTTTTTCAAAAGCGACTTGGACGGGATCTGAGGTGTGCAATCGATAGATAATGGTCCCCTGTGTTACCATAAAAATTGAAGTCGATATCTCAAAAAGACCGAGTTGGCCGAAAACGTATGCCCATATGGGCATACGCGCATCGCATAAGCCTATTTTAGCCAATAACTTGGCCAAATATCAATATTTTTGTATGAAACCAACTAAACGATGATTTAGCCAGAACGGTAAGACGAAACAATACTAAAGTGCAGTAACTGTGAAGTGGTTTGCTCGCGCGCGTAACACGTGACCTCAAGGTTGTTAAATACGTTTTTAAAGTACGGCAAATAATACAATACGTATTTATTGCAGAGGTTTACACTTTTTAAGAGTTATTAAACCGAATTATGGTAAAAAGTGTCACAAAAGAGTTGTGAATTTTGTCCAATGGATCCATTGGATCCATCATGTCCAATGGACATGTCCAATGTACGTCCATTGGACACCCAATGGACATCCATTGAAAAATGATGTCCATCGGTAAAATTGATCAATGGTGTTTAATGGATCCAATGACCAATGGATCCAATGGATCCATTTTGATGTTCAATGGACATGTTCAATGGACGTTCAATGGACATGTTCAATGGTTCAATGATGTTCATTGGATCCATCAGAGTGGATCAATGGACACAATCACCAAACATGGTTTGGTAGATGGACATCAGTCTGGTATTTTGTCAATGGATCCATTGTGTTTATTGGATCCAATGGATCCATTGAACACCATTGAACATTTCCATTGGATCCATTGCACATTGTGTCCATTGGATCCATCTTTTCCAATAGATCTATTGTGTCCAATACATGACAATATGGATCCATTGGATCCAACTTGGAAATAGTGTGCAATGGACAATGGATCCAATGGATCAATGGACATGTCAATGGTTTCAATGGACACAATGGATCCATTGGAACCAATGGACACAATGGATCCATTGAACAAAAATAGCAGACTGATGCCCATCTACCAACCTACCAAACCATGTTTGGTGATTGTGTCCATTGCATCCACTCTGATGGATCCATTGAACATCCATTGGATCCATTGAACATGTCCATTGAACATCAAAAATGGATCCATTGGATCCATTGAACACCATTGGACAATTTTACCGATGGACATCATGTTCAATGGATGTCCATTGGATGTCCAATGGACGTACATTGGACATGCAATGTCCATTCGACATGATGGATACAATGGATCCATCGGACAAAATTCACAACTCTTGTGAAACTTTAACCCGACCTAACTCGTTAAAATAGGGAGGGGGGGGGGGTAAGGCAAACTTTGGCAAACTTTGGCAAACACTTCCACTTTTTTTGGAGTTTGCCAAAAAAAGTGTTTGCCAAAGTTTGCCATAGTTTGCCAAAGTTTGCCAAAATTTGCCAAAGTTTGCCAAAAATACTCAAAAATTTTGAAATTTCTGATTTGTTGTCCACAGTGCATACAGGACATGTGCATAATGGTTTTCTAAGAAGCTGAATCGATTTTCAATGATTAATTTTCATTTAGACCTTCCCCTTCGAGGCTTTACGATCTGTACCTTAACCTTTCCCCTTTCAAAAAGGTATCCTGTGGCTGAAAGACCAGGTTTAGAAATTTCGAGAACATCTTGGTTCGAGAAAATAGATGTTTATAATTCCCAGACAATAGACATGTATCTACTATCTACTTATCTCTAACCAGTTCATCAGATAACGTGTCTTCGACAAAATGGTACCACAGGAACATGACCAAAATTAGCCTCCATTAGCATCCATGGAGGCTGAGTGGAGGCTAAGTGGAGGCTAAGCCTCCACGGAAACTGAAATATAACATTTTCGTGGAGGCTGAAGCTTTAATATGGTGGCTATTTGGAGGCTGACTGGAGCCCATATCAATCAGCCTTCATACAACAAAATTTCTTGCTGAAGCTGGTAAAATGTGCACTAATTTGAAAAACAATTTATAATATAGATTCAAATTTTCAGACAGATCCAACTATCACTCAGCCTCCACTAGGCTCCACTCAGCCTCCACCAGGCTCCACTCAGCCTCCACTAGGCTCTACTCAGCCAGCACTCAGCCTCCACTAGGCTCTACTCAGCCTCTACTACTCTACTAGAGTACTAGGCTCTACTCAGCCTCCACTAGGCTCCACACAGCCTCTACTAGGCTCCACACAGCCTCCACTAGGCTCAACACAGTCTCCACCAGGCACCACTCAGCCTTCACTAGGCTCCACTCAGCCTCAACTAGGCTCTACTCAGTCACCACTCAGCCTCCACTAGGCTCCACACAGCTTCCACTAGACTCCACTCAGCTTCCACTAGGCTCCACTCAGCCTCCACTAGGTACTACTCAGCCTCCACTAGGCTCCACAGAGCCTCCACTAGGCTCCACTCAGCCTCTACTAGGGTCCACTCATTCAATCAGCCTCTACTGGGCTCCACACAGCCTCCACTTCTAGTGAACGCTGAGTGGAGCCTCGTGGAGAGTGAGTGGATCCTAATGAAGACTGTGTGGAGCCTAGTTGAGGCTGAGTGGAGCCTAGTGAACCACTAGGTTCTAAAAAGCCTCCAGTTTGCTCCCCACTGCTTCCACTAGGCTCTACACAGCCTCCACTAGGCTCCACTCAGCCTTCAGCAGGCTCCAGTCAACCTCCATTCAGCTTCCACTAGGCTCCACTCAGCATCCACTGGCCTCCACTAGGCTCCACTCAGCCTCCACTAGATACGACTCATTCTCCACCAGACTCCACACAGCATCCACTATTAGTGAAGGCTGAGTGGATCATAGTGGAGATTGAGTGGAGCCTAGTGGAGGCTGAGTGGAGCCACACAGCCCTACTATGTCTCAGCCTCCACTCACTCTCCACTATGCTCCACTCAGCCTTCACTAGTAGTGGATGCTGTGTGGAGGCTGAGTGGAGCCTAGTGGAGGTTGTGGGGAGCATAGTAGAGGCCTTGTAGAACCTACTGGTCCACTAGGCTCCACTCAGCCTCCACTAGGCTCCACACAGCCTCCACTAGTCTCGACTCAGCCTCCACTATTAGTGTAGGCTGAGGGGAGCCTACTGCCTAGTGGAGGCTGAGTGAGGCTTAGTGGAGCCTAGTACTAGGCTCCCCTGAGCCTCCACTAGGCTCCACTCAGCCTCCACACAGCCCCCACTGCTAGTGAAGACTGAGTGGAGCATAGTGGAGAGTGAGTGGAGGCTGAGTGATGCCTAGTAGGGCTATGTGGCTCCACTCAGATTCCACTAGGCTCCACTCAATCTCCACTAGGCTCCACACAGTCTCCACTAGGCTCTACAAAGCCTCGACTAGGCTCCCCACGGCCTCCACTAGGCTCCAGTCAGCCTCCAATAGGCTCTTCACAGCCTCCACTAGGCTCCACACAGCCTTCACTAGAATTAGTGAAGGCTGAGTTGAGCATAGTGGAGAGTGAGTGGAGCCTAATGGTGGCTGAGTGAGGCCTAGTAGGTATAGGGCTGAGTGGAGCCTAGTGGACCACTAGGCTCCTCAGAGCCTCTACTAGGCTCCTTCAACTTCCACTAGGCTCCACTAGGCACCACTCAGCCTCCACTAGGCTCACCACAACCTCCACTAGTGTTCAGTAAGCCTCTTCTAGGCTCCTCACAGCATCTTCTAAGCTTCTAGGCTACACATAGCCTCCACTAGGCTCCACTCAGCCTCCACTAGGCTCCACTCAGCCTCCACTAGGCTCCACTCAGCTTTCACTTGGCAATTAGCATTCTCAACACCGTTATGTCGGATTATGTTGCAGGAATTCATGGAAACTGGTCAGTGGTCACGGTAGGGCTTTACTATTGATTTTAGGCTGCTGGAACAGGCTTATGAAGCGTGGATGCTTCGGTTTTAGGGCTTTATACAATGGTTTGATCGGACTACTTAGTACTTAAATGCATGAAACTTAAAGTAAGAGGCAATGAAATATCGTATTCGTTACTGTAGCCTTCTACTCGATTCAATGTGGATGTTGTCTGTGCTACAGCTTCTGGATAACGTCAAAATGTGAAACAGACCTTGGGAATCAATTCAGCATCCTTGAAAAGCATATTATGGGTACCTAAAGTGTTGCCAAAGTGCTCAAAAAGGTGTTTTATTTTTGGAAAACTTTGGCAAACTTTGGCAAATGCTTCCACTTTTTTTGGAGTTTGCCAAAAAAAGTGTTTGCCAAAGTTTGCCATAGTTTGCCAAAGTTTGCCTTACCTCCCCCCCTAGGGATATTTTCAAACAAAAGGAAATGTTTTAAATTATGATATGAAGCTACAACTGGCTCTATCGTGCAAAATAAATCATTATGCAACTTCTAAGGAGGTTTATGCAGTGCTCCTTTACACCCATTATGCACGCTAAAACAGTTACACTTTTTAAAAAGTGCAACTACAGTGCCAAAAAAGTGGAACTACAGTTGATAATAAAACCATTTTGGCACTCAAGTACACTCTACTGTTTTCAAAACGTGACCTTACTATAGAAGGGAGGTGTTAAAAATGAACACTGGGGTGACAGACCGCAGATTTCACACTGAAGGATACAGTAGCTGCACTTATTACAATAGCTCAAATACTTGACAAGCCAATAATTACACTACATATTCTCATATTCTTGCTTGATATGAATTATACATTATGAATTATACATAATTACGAAATATATACCTACATGTATTGTCGTTGCATAATTCGGTTTTGTAACTCGCAAAAACTGCAAACCTTTCATTAAAACCTCGGCCTTCGGCCTCGGTCTTAATGTGTTATTATGCCCTCGCGCTTCGCGCTCGGTGCATAATATCGCGGTTTGCAATTTTTGCTAGTTACAAAACCTCTCATTACGCAATACGCACTGTTCCACTGCACCATAAAAAATCATTATGAACTGCAGTGCGTAATAAATCTTGGTTTTGACGTTCAAATTTTGACCTTTTCACTAATGAAACCAATTGTGAATGTCCAATCGATACCAAAATAATATAATTCTACTCTCGACCCTGAATTCTGACTTTAATTGAGCTTCAAGATTTCAATTTGAATTCAAGATCTGGATTGAATTTCAAGATAGGGGAACGAAGTCCGGACAAGAGGATAGGGTGAAATAAATAGGTATAAGTGACAATTTAAAAGATACAATATCTTTTGAATTCAGGTAAAAAACTAAAGCTTCTTATAAATAGTTTAGTTAATTGGTAACGCATCACTATAAGGGTGTGCCGTTACGAAGCGTCCACAGTATTCGAGTGTTTGCGTCATAATTAGCTCATCAGCCGGCCCAAGATTCGCGGCGAGGTTCACGGAGTGTTTCTAGCTTGCTCTCCACTCTATCAGTTTCACCGTGTTGAACAGCTGTGTGTGCCGGTCACTGTACTAACCAAGAACACCCTGCAGGGGAGGAATATGTTAAAACTGTTATCTAACGGCTTAATTTAAATCAGAGGAGAGGCAGTTAAGTTTGAATATTAGAAGTGCTAACACGTGCTCCTTTTATACGTCATAAAGAATATAAAAGGATATCAATACTGAGAGAACAAATGTGTATACAGTACAGAGCTGCAATATAAGGAAGCTGAAGTTAGGTTTCGTGATCTTCTAGATGAGGGTCCACATCCGAGGTACTTGAGGTCATAACTGTCAGGGCTATCCTAAGTCAAGGTAGGTTGGTTAGTAAAGGTATAACATGAACATCCTCGAAAGGTAGTTCACGTGGGCAATTTGTAGAAATTAAGACATACATCAATTTTGTTATACCATGAATTAAGAATGAAGAGGTTGGTTTTGAACTGCATAAGGGTGAGTTACATCACCACCAAAACCGTTGGACCATGTGTCAAGTAACCTCCTGCGGGGTTGAATTTTACAAAAAGAATCCGAAATGAAACAAAATGGACTATCCACATCCAAACTTGCGGGAAGGGGGGGGGTGACTTAACAACCCATCCAACAGTAATTTTGTGGAGGTTTGACCGTTTTTGACCTAAGGAAATAATGAGATTGAGGTCAATTTAAACAAAAATGCAAGATATATAAGTATATTAGACTTTTATGTCAAAACTATATTAATAATAATAATAATAAACTATGATAGCTTAGAGGCAGCAACGAAAGAAGCTAAAACATAACCTTTATGCACAGCTGTCTATTGAAACTAAAAAGTAAACTAAGAAGGTTCATGTTCAAAGAATACATGCCCAGGGCATGTTAATTCAAGATATCATAGCAGTAAGATATTATCTACTTTAATTCAACTGCGTTCCAGCTCTTTCATTAAATGAATGCCTCATAAATTTGATATGTGACAATGTGACAATATTCTAATTCTTGCCACAACATTTGTGGACTTGTGAACATAAAAAATTCCCATGATATAATATTTAATTTAAATAGATCGAATATTAAATATTAATTCAACTTTTACGCTATAGATGGCTGGTTTTAGAATTTTGACCGTATGCCCTGAGTTATAAGGAGCCATTTGTAGCTTTATGATAGTGATTAAGAAATCTATGCTATCTATTTAAACTTTTAAACCATTTAAGCAGAAGGTGTGCTATCCTCATCACAACATAGATTCCTGAATCCAACTATTTATTATTATCATTAAATCAAGATAACACATAACATAAATCACATGTTATCAACCTCTTAATGTAGGCATAACATACTATTTAAAGTAATCTATTGTCTGTGAACACAAATTAAATCATTGTCTTACTACGTTACGTCATGGTCTAACTGGGGTCACCATTATACTAAAATTTTATCAATTATAATAAACAGCTTGTCACACAATAAATATAAAATAACAAATCCAACTAAGATAATGGACAATGGCCAATACTCAATGCTGTTACCAACAAGTGTGCACAACAATATAACAATTTCTAATTTCTCTGTCATCACCCTTTATCACTGTTAAAGTGTTAAAATGCCAGTTTTATGCTATATGGCTGCCTAAAGAAATCATTGATAAAACATAGTCAATATAGAAACTAATGGTAATGTATTAAGTTTGAATCTGAAATGACCGATATATGTGCAAAACTCCTTACTCAGTTACTCCAGATATTACCCGAGAGTCTATAGTCATACTTTGGTCTTTGTGGAATGACATAATGATTTCTTTATCTATATGAAAATGACTCAATTTAGACCTTATTGTTAAGTTTAAAGGTCCTTTGTCTCCATGTCAGATGGACGATTGGTTTCACTTGTCAACGAATCTGACCTCTCTTTATTCGGACCAAACCCAAGAGATATGCATGCAGTCCTCTTCATTTTGAGATACCATGATATCACAAATTTCTTCATGACTGTTGCATGCTTCCGAACAAAATCATCATAAATCAAAGGATTGATCACAGAGTTAATTGGTAACACTATTATAGAGAGCACAGGGTAAAGAAATGTGGCATCCAATACTTCAAAGGAATGGAGTAAGCATGTCAGCAGAAAAGGTATCCAGCAGACCAAGTCTGTTGTAATTATACGGGTTATGTTTTTCTGCAAACGATCTGTGTGCTTGGCTATACTTTTATTCTGACATGCCATCATTGACTGAACATTGCTAGCAGCTGTTCTGGCCCGGGTTATAATTACACCATAACATACTGTAATCACAATGGAACTGGAAAAGACCAGAAACAGATTCATCCAGACAAATAACTTCTGAGGATCATCACTCTTGACAAAGTATTTGAAGAGGCACACTCCATCATTCCCATAGAAATGAATGTTCCGTCTTGTAACAGAAGGACCATAGTTACTTGTAAACATCATGTCGGTGAGTCTGTGTATTTCTTTCCAACTCAGCGATTTCTTTAAAATCTTTCCATGATATGTATTGATAACCTTCTTATGAGTTTCCTTGTCAACTGCAGATACAAAAAGTCTTATCTTTTGGTCATATGTGATACCATTAACAAAGAAGTCTTCAAATCTCTCCAGCAGTGGGGTGACTGATATTAAAATTGATGCCGAGGCAATAACACTGAAAAGCAAAAACATCTTAAGTTTGATATACTTGCTGTTTTCTCTTGACAAATTTTGCATATCTATAGCCCTAAAGATGCTTAGACAGGCCATAGAAAATAGAGAAATATTTGCTCCAACAGTGCTGACGACACCAAGAATTGCACAATAATTACTGCTTAGCCAAAACAACTGTTTTCTACAATATGAGTCACCAAACACAATGGAATCAGTGACAGCAATCAAGAACAGATAGACACCTGTCAGAAAATCCCCAATGGTGACCATCATCCGAAGAAGCTTATTGAAACCAGCATTCGATATGTTGGAATAGAAATCTAATAACAGTTTCACCAAAATGAAGGCGTTAAGAATTACTGCACAAGAACCAATGACCCATGCTGATATTTTCAAGGTTCGTCCTGTGATAATATATTTTCCACACTCCAAATTGCACTCATCAGAATAATCAATACAATCAATGATACCATTACATTTTTTGTCAGAATTAATTAGTTCTTTTGTTGTGCTGCACTGGAAATGATTAATGCAATCCACTTCATCTGAATTGTCCCCACAATCATTAACAAGATTGCAGACTTTGTCATATGTGACACATTTCAAATTACTACAACTAAAAAAGTTGTTTTGAAATTGATCCCTCAGCTTCGCAAGTATTGATATATGCCCATTCTTTGATAATGAAAAATACCTTTTAAATGTTCCTTTTGAGCATGAGTCTTTCTGAAGAGGCTTCAGCGGGCAATCTCCATCAAAACATCGTTGAGAACAGCTCATGAAGATGTATGACTCACCAAAAAGATATTTGCAGTTAGTTTTTGCTGAAGGTATCTTTATTTTTGTTGGTACAGATACCCCAAAAGTTGGGTGGTTTGGGCTTTCTAAGTCCTTCTCATTGCATGGACTTGGTAAAGTCGCACGAGTGTTGATACCAGGTTGACAATGGAGGAGATGAAATGTGTTTTGGTAATGCACAGCAGAGGATAATGGGTCCTGGCTTACTCTGGCAGCATGGCAAGCCACTCTCTCAGCACCACAGCTGTATTGTCCATCGCAAAGGTTTTCAAATTCGACAAAATCCTCAGAGTCACAAATGAAGGCATCTGTGCATGTTGTATTATCAGTTACTATGCGAACATGGTCTAGAGCTTTACACGTTGGCCAGATTCCATGTTCATCCTTGCCAGATGTACAATCCTCTATGCCATCATTGAGCCAAGTGAAGGGAATTTTCAGTTTTTCCTTGTGTCTGTACCTGAAAGTGTTTTTTCTGAACAGATGATACAGTATGTCAGTATCTCTGTTATAATAACTATAATCTTTTTTAACACAAATGTTTTAAAATTATTTGCACCACTTTTTGCTAGTTATTATAGTGCATTTATTGGTAAAACTGGTAAAATTCCGCATTACATGTTGTTATTGCACTGCAATAAGCTAAGTTTAATGTTTTGCTGTCTGAATTAATTGCCTAATTGGCAAGCTATTGTTTGCGTTTATGGAATAGGCCAGCCATTGTTATTTTACCTGCGATCGCATGTCTCCTGTAAGAGGTGGACACATTCATCTGCCTTCTCATCACTACCATCACTACAATCACTAACGCCATTGCAGAGAAGGTGCTTGTGTACTTTACATGTGGCTGATGGCTCCACACATTGCACATCAAACATGTCATCACAGAGCTCGAGGCTGGTGATTTCAAGGTTGCACACAACTACCTTCGAGATGGTTGTGGAGTACCCATGAACCGGACATCTCACCGTGCCACGCCACTCATCACTACAGTTGTATTGGTCGTGGAAATTTTTACAATAACTGACATAAGTACCCGTTTTGTCATTTTTTTCCAACGGACTGCATCTTGTATAATTTATAGGTCTGATTGCGATATAGTCTGTCAATTTATTAGATTTGGATTTCCAGCAAATATTCTGCATTTCAGTATCATTTGTCCATTTATTGCCATACACGTTTTCGATGATTGGATCACGAAAGCAATGCTTTTCATCTATTCTATTGTCGCAATTGTAGATTTCATCACAAATATTGCCTGCTTTCACAAAAAAAGGCTGACGACTTTTTGGACAATACATCCCATATTGGATGCCATTGCAAACAGCTTCATCCATGCAACTATCAGTATCTTGACAAATCATATCACATTGCTTAATTACCATTTTTTGAGATTTTAATTGGCAATATTCAGTCATTCTTTGTATGTCACATTCATAATCAGAATAAGACGACTTAAGCTTAAAGAGATCTTCACAGAAAGATGAATAATGCAAAGCTATGAATTGCCATCTTTTAGAAAAAACTGATATTTTCCTCACTCTGCAAATAAAATACTCACATAGTGCTATATCGTCTTCAGCACTTACAAAATTGGCTGCTGCCCCTTTTTTGGGGGGTAGGATAAAGCCACATGTCTGAAAATACCCTTTGTCACCAGGACATCTGTTGGTCAAGAAGAAATCTTTGCTGGGTTCCATGTGATTTCCCAATAAAGCTCCATAGTAACTTGCCACATAAACAGAGTAATATTGGTCTGATTGAACACATTTGTACACGTCAAATATATAAGGTAAACCTTGACACTTTTCCTGGACGTAGTTGCCCAAGTTGGCCTTAACAACACACACTCCTGTAATTTCGAAAAAGTAGGTAAGGGTTTACTATTGAGCAAAAAAACAGCCAAAACAGTAAACAGTAAACACCCAAAACAGTAAACACCCAAAAACAGTAAACACCCTCCCTCGTTATGTTTTTATAAGTTTATTATATAATTATATATACCACAGACAAAACCACAAGCGGTCGTCATATCAACCCCCTCACAGAGTCACAGGGGCGCCACTTTTTAATTGTAAGAGGTTATTATGATCTAAACATACGTTATTAGACGTTCGAAATAGAAATCATTTGTTAAAATCGTTGAAGTAGTAATTTCCCTAATTTTTACAAAACGTCGATGTGAACTAACGTGCAAAATTTGTCATATGAACCTGGAATCATGTTTGTCTATTGCATTGTGACTTGTTTCAATCAAATCAAGTCGAAAATTCGGTCTTAAGACTCAAATTTTAAATTTGCCTAATTTCTACAAAACGTCCACGTGAACTCACTTCATTTCCATGGGCCATTTCTTGTTCTATTCAAGTACCAAGTGAATCAAAATGTTGATTCAGTCAACAGCACAACAGCCCTGCACTTTACGTTTTGAGGGGCCACCACACCTTTCCCTTAAATTGGGGCGACTTGAAACTTTTTACCCTTGATATTTGATTGAGAAAGAACATTGATACATCTGGAAAAGACGGAGCAATGTTCGTGAGCTGAGATATAGATGCTCAAAGTCACCATATTTTGGACTAGTAAGGCCTCCCACGACCTCATTTTTCACCAATCACCATGAAACTTCTTTTGTGGCTAGAACTCGAGGTCTAAATGCTACAGAGGTCGGGAAATCATGACGCGGTAGAAAACTTTTCAGATACAGTGCTTCAAGTGGTCCAAAATTACGTTTTTCGATAAAAATCGTAATTTCATCGATTTTAATGACGTCATAACAGCAAAAAATCGATCCGCGAAACTTCTTACATAGCATATGCCACACTCCCATCTTAGCAGAAAAACCCGCACTCGATCATGTCTGTATCTTTTATGGTTTTCGAGTTTACCCTGACACAAATAGGGTCCTAAAATTATCACGTCTATAAGTATATGGGCATATGGCAAAATTGCATGTAGAGGTCTTCTGAACAAAACGTGACCTCGATCATGGCTGTAGCATTTCCCGTTCTTGAGATCTCATCGTTTTAAATTTTCTCCCAAGGATCATGATATTATACACCCTGTGACTTTCGTTTCTCTCATGTATACCCTGGCCAGTCTTTTTTTTATTACCGCGGGGGTTATCATGGTCGGAAGATTCTGCGCGGAATTAACAGCGGAATCATGGTCAGAAGATTCTGCGGGTATAAGACACGAGGTCGGGGGAAACGAGGTCGGCTACGGAAAAATTTCCGCGCGGAATTCCGCTGTTAATTCCGCGCAGAATCTTCCGACCATGATTCCGCTGTTGATTCCGGGCGGAATTTTACCACGGAATTCCGCGATGGTAGTCGGGCTTCTTGGATACTGCCCCGCCCTGACCAGGGCGGGAATGTATGTATCTCGATGATGCCTTATTGTTTATGTTCAATTTATAACCAGGGCGGGAATGTATGTATCTCGATGATCCCTCATTGTTATGTTCAATTAATGTCCAATGAATGAAGTACTAAAGTATTTAGTACGTGAACCCTTTTCCATTATGCCCTATGATTCTGCAGTGAAATTTACAGGAAAGCAATACAACCCGCTTACCTTTGCAAACGAGAGCGAGATGTGGCAATCTATTTTGATTCGTCATCATACAGTAATCATGGCTTACTTTATCCACTCTCGCATGGCATTGCCTGAACTGGGTAGCTCTGTCAGGACAGTCAATAGTCCAATCAAACTTAGCTGTGTTTGACAAGACGTCATTACGCTCACAGGTAGGAGGTATTCCAAACCAATCCACTGCATATTCATGTCCTACCTCCGAGCAGATTACATCGGCTGTAGCCTTTGATATGCCTTTCGAGTTGACAGTTCCGTTCTGAAACATGTATAGTATTTACATACCCCTTTAATATCATGAATCCAGTCGAATACAGATAAGGCCAATGCTGTCTAAGATAATAATATGGGGTCGTCTAAGATTAGATCTAAACTTAACATATAAAATTTTTAGGTATTACCTTATCACATATGAGATAATATTTTAATATATAATGGCACTTGAAAGTGATGTTGATTCAAGAAATTAGATCATTGCCTTAATTAAAAACTTGCCTTTTGCTGTTCAAGAGCTGTTGAAAATCGATGGATTTAATTGCTATTTGCTGATTTCACACGGAAGTTAAAAAATCTAATATATTTTAATTCGTCTGTTAAACCTGTAACATGTACTCAGGACTGATGAAAATTTTAAGGTAGCGCGTTCGCTGAGTTTGAAATCAAGTCAATTTGGCGGAATTGCTATAATTTGATTAAACAATAAAAAAACGGATATCGGTGTGGATTTGGCAGTGTTTATGAAGGCCAATGTGATAACAAACCTAAAAGTGTTAATTCATCACAACAACCCGCCGCAGGCGGTTGAAAATTTATTTTTGAGTTTTTTTGTGTCTAAGACCAATTATTTTCACTTTTTAAGTAACAAAATTTTATTATTTTTTATTTCTGCGGGCAAAATTTTCAAGATTTTAACAGCCATCTGAATCAGCCTCTAGGACCAATTTGGTAATATATAATCCATACTTTCAAAAAGCTTCGCTGCAGTGGCAAAATTTTAAAGGTTTCAAGTTTCATGAACGCTCATCTAGGATCCAATTGGCTGTAATGTATAATTTGATTACAACAGCCCACTGCTCACAGCCCCAACAACCCCAACCTCTAAATTGAAAGTCAGACGCCCTAACCCCACTACAACCTGGCCAGAAAAAGTTTTTGGTGCAATTTTCATAGTTTTGTATTCCATAGTTGTATTATTTTCATAGTTTTGCTATTATTTTCATGGTATTTGATATTATTTTCATAGTTTTCTATTATTTTCACAGTATTCAGATAAGGCCAATGCTTGACTAAGAGTTCCTAAAGGGGCACATCAAAACTTTAATAAACAAAATTTTTTGCTCATTAACTAATCTACCGTCTAAAGATAAAGTTATATTTATAATCTTAGAATGAAGAAAATGTTTTCTTGCGTTTGAAAAACTTGGTAAATAATATCGCCTTAATCCCAAAAACTAACAAATTGTTTTAAACTGGGCTGCGCCCTCGTTGAAAACAAATCATTATTCAACTGATTTCGGCTTCGGTGAATAATGCAATATATTTTAACTCGCTCTGCTCGAGGCATAAATCATGTTACTTCACACTTATTCGTTGAGTAACTCTATATTATTTAGGTAGAATACCGAGGCAAGGTAGCAGTCCTCTCACCACTCCTCGGCAGCTCTCCATGTTCATGAACAGAGGACCATGGCGCCAGCCAAGGGCTATAACATTAAAACGGGACATATGCTAGTACAGAGCAACTTTCTTGCCCAGCTTTGAAGACCCAAGAAAATATTTCCTTGCTTTTCAAAGTAGGCAAAATAGTATTCTCCAAAACTCACTCCGAAAGTGAATTGGGTTTTAGTTTACCGCGCAAAGCATCATCATTATTATGAAGGATTAAGAGGTTTTAAGCACCCGTGCTTAGTTGGGCCCATACGCCGGCTAAAAACGGAGTTGAAATCCCGCGATTTTTTGCAGGGTAGTAGATTAGTAGAAAAATAAATTTCGTCTAAGAAAGCATTATTTTTATTTGAATTTAGGCTTTAGATTTTCCGTAATTAATGCTCAAAGTTGGAAAAAGTATCGCAAAAAACAAGATCGAGTTTAAGGATTGATTCACCAGTTGCGCACGTTGCTATAATGGTTAACTTATTGGTGATTGCGCGCAAAAACTGCACGTGCATTTAAACGAAGAATCTGCCGTTTCTTTATTGTGTATTTTGGAAACGTTTGAATTCATAATTTAGTAATTTACAGATTTACGTTCTTAATAAAACTTTCTAGTTTGGTAAAAATTTTACGACAGAAGACTATCAACTCTAATCATTATTGTAGGGGAAAAGTTAATATTTGAACATTTTGTTCCATTGTGAAAATCAGCGATAATTCTTTCATATCAAGAAATGTGGCAACATCAGGTAAATATTCATATTGTAATAAATGCTTAATAAAGCAGTTTCGCAAGAAAACTAACGCCATGTTTTGTTGTCACCAAGACAAAACCAGCAACATTGTCTGTAACTAGTTTTCCTCTTCCATCAACGATGCTGAATTTCAATGACTTCTCTGAAAATGAATGGACTTTGAGACATTCCGGTATCATATTTTTTTTGTTGAACATAAATAATAACAGCAAACTGGATAACTTGGCAGATGAGCACCTTGCAATCGGCGCCGATCAGCGCCGACCCACCGCCGATCAGCGGTGATCGGCGCTGATCAGCGCCGATCAGCGGTGATCAGCGACACCGCCGATCACCGCTGATCGGCGCTGATCAGTGCCGATGGAAAAAATTAAAAATTTCATCGGCGCTGATCGGCGCTGATCAGCGCCGATTGCAAGGTGCTCATCTGCCGATAATTTTAAATGATCGGTACCTATCTTATCACAATTCAAATGACTTAAACTCAGGAATTCTACTTAGCATTAACTTATCATGGCATGAATCCATGGAAATATCTTTGATTTATGGGCATGTTTCATATCTATAATTGGTCCTGGTAGAAAAACCATGTAACCTTTGAGTAATAATTGATTGAATAAGTAAATAATGGTAAGAGGTAACTTGGTACTTGATGCACCATAAGAACAATACCTGCTTCACTCATCCTATGCAGTAGGAATATCATTACTACCATTCCTATCGCAGGACTTTTCATGCTGCAGAGTTCAGGGAGTTATTGCATTACTATTGGATCAGCGCTGCTGAATTATTCAACAATTTGAAAATAAAATAGGTTAAATTAGATAAACAACCAAATCTACTGGCCTACTGCATCCCACTTTTTGCAAGGAGTATAGGACATTCAAGAAAACTTGAAGTGAAAATATGAGCATTTGAAATTTGAAAATTGTCATTTTTGACCTGGAGCCGACTTTGAAAATTCATATTTTCACTTCTGAGGCCTAAATCAAAAATCTGTCCAATCAAAAGTTTTGCTTTGTGCCCTAAAAAATAACTACCAAGTTTCAAGGGTTCTAGGAGGATATAGATTTTAAAGTTGATTTTTGGCAAATCGCGTTAGAATTTTGCGTGCGCACACTATTTTAGTATTATTACAGGCGAAGTCGCGATTTAAAGATTCATAACTTCGGCTAGGAACAATATTTTTCATCCGGTAAAAAGCTACTGGCAGCTGGAGTTTTCCTCTGTCAGAAACAACAAAAAATGGTCACTTTAGTGGTTATTTTTAGCAAAAATCCTTGGTTAGTTGGTTTGGCAACTGCTTGCAAATTTTCGTCCAAGGGTCTGGTTGAAATGGTTCAAAATTGATTCGATTTTTGCGCTAGGGCCGTGTAAAAGAGGCCGGCTAATAAAGGCCAATAAGGTAAGTGAGGAGCTGCCCATTTCAGCGAAGTTTTGGGCGCGAAAAGTATGAAATTATGGATAAAACTTCCTTATTAACCGTCACTGGCTTGATTATACTTGAATCCTTAGGTTACTGTCATCGCCTGTTACAGTTGCTGTTGGAATAGAAGTAAAACCTTCAAAAGTTGAAATAGAAATATAAGTTATTCAGTATTTCTAAAGTTCTGACAAGGACTATGGTGCTCAAGTAACTGCAAAATTTCAACAGCATATTTTTGAGGTGCTTCTTAAATAAGTGTTTTCCTGTGGATGATTGCCATCCGTGAGACTTTTACATAAAAATGACAAAATCAAATTAGATTTTAATTAACAAAGTTCCAACTATTTTGTCTTTTATTAAGTTACTTGCCTTAATGCCTTTAAACAGTTCAACTGCTCCTTATTACTATATTGTGGAGGGAGGAGGCTTGTGACAATATTCTAGTTCTTGCCGCAACCTTTGTGAGCATGCAAAATTCTCATGGCAGTAAACTTGACGTCAATTCAACACAAAAACTCAAAAAAAACAAATGAGAAAGCGCAGTATTATTAATCTACATTTTGTCACAACTGTAAATAAAAGGCCGAATCACACGTCATTTTAATCCCCACATAATATTTCTCAGAATGAACATATATGTTAATTCTGAGAACTACAATTTGGGGATTATATGATGTGTGATATAGAAAATTTAGAGTCAAAATGCTTAGGTAATATCTTCCTTGAAACGCAAAATAATATGTTTTTTATATCAGGGCGCTGGCAAGCGCTCGCAGCCACGTTATGGGGTCTCCGGACGAGGGCATGTGCCCGAAGGGCAGATGCCCTCGGCCCGAAGGGCCAATGGCATCTCCGAACGATCAGCACCCCCGCCCGAAGGGCGGGGGTTCTGCCATAGGCCCGAAGCGAAGGGCCGAGGGCTGCAGTCCCGGTCCGAAGGGCCGGGACCGCTGGCCAGACACAGTAAAAGAGCCAGGAGTACCAGCACGAAGTGCTGAAAGTCGTAGCGGAACCAATTTTCAGGTTTTGACACCAATATGACATATCACTGACACCAGTCGAAGTATCATTGACACCAATCTGACATTTCTCTGACAGTGACACCAGTCTAACATATCACTGACACCATTCGAAGTATCATCGCCACCAATCTGACATATCACTGACATTAGTCCTACACATCATCACTGACACCACTGAAGTATCACTGACACCAGTCTGACGTATCACTGACATCAGTCTGATATCATATCACTGACATCAGTCTGACGTATCACTGTAACAAGTCTGACGTATCATTGCCACCAATGTGACATATCACTGACACCAATCTGACGTATCACTGACACCAGTCTGAAGTATCATTGACACCGGTCCGATAATATCACTGACACCATTCTGATATATCACTGATATCAGTCTGACGTATCACTGACATCGGTGTGACTTATCACTGACATCAGTCTGACGTATCACTGACGTCACTCTGAAGTATCACTGACACCACTCTGACGTATCTCTGAAGCAATGACACCAGTCTGACGAATCACTAAAACCAGTCGACGTATCACTGACACCAGTTTGCCAGTTTGGCGTATCACTGACATCAGTCTGATGTTTCATCATCTATGATAATACGTCTGATACGTCAGATAATGACGTATCTGGCACCTCTTGGTAGAGGTGAAGGTTGAGGTAAGGATTTGGGTGACGGTGAGGGTTAGGTTTGAGGTAATGATTTGGGTGATGGAGGGTGATAGATATGTAGATGTGCATTGTGCACTGTGCAGGGGGCAGGGGAATAGGTCCTAGACGTCAGTTGTCATTCAACTGGAGTATTATGGTGGGAGATAATACAGCGTTTGGCGAATCAGTCCGCTGTAGATTTAATCACCACTGAAATATCATCTATGACACATCTCTTTCCCGAGATATTATCTTGGATTCTCCGTAAAAGATTTGTCCGAAGTGGGACAATTTTCCTTTTTTTCCAAAATCAGGCGCAATCCCATATAAATCGAGATACCTATAGTTTTAAGTCTCCCATATGAATCGACAGGTAGTTTTAAGGGTTAGAATTAGGATTTGTTGGTTTTAGGGTAAGGATTAACCGTTAAGGGTAAATGGATACGATACAAAAATATCGAGGTTTTGGTCTGTGACGTCTCTCAGCCAGAATTATATGGGAGACATACCGAATTTTCTCGTTCCATAACGAATTGATTATTACTAAAACGCCCTGCTTTTCAGATTCTTAGGATATGGAAAACGGAGATGTATCCAGGGACGTGCAGTCATACGAACTCCAGAGCGAATCAGTTATCTACCTGGACAGTGGATTTGCTCACCCCTACGTACCTACCGTATTTCTGCTAACTTACTCATTGCTGTCAAAAAGTAAGTATTTCTGGGCTGAGTATTTGTTAAGCTCTTCTATTAGTTTATCATTATGAAAATTGAAAGATTATGGATTATGGATTATGGACAATTTTTAACTCAAGAGTTTCAAAATGATGTTATCAATGAGGTATTTTGGAACAATAATCAGTAAATACAATTTCTTTAGAATCAGGGAGAAGGTTGTTTCTCACTTCTCAGTGTTACACATAGTGTCACCCTCTTCACCTACCTTGGGTATATCCTGCCTAGAAGAGCACCTCTACCCCCACGCATTCGTCCAAGCTGTTAAGTGTTAGTTCTGACGGAAAATCACATCCATTCTTCTAAAATATAGTTTCAGTGGCACTCAGTCACTCACGATACTCAGTCTCAGTGAACTTATCCCAAAAATAATTTATGGAGCTTTACTTCTGAGAACTCTATATTGGAATACCCTGCAGCTGCTGTAACTAACTCCTTCATCTCTTCATAGTTGTGTCCCAGTTGCTAGGAGAGGAGTTGGGGCGGTGTCTGTGAAGGGCAACTCATCAGTGGAACATGTTTGTTTGTTTGTCGTGTCCCCCTAGCAAGTATCCACTCTCCTCCCTTCTCTGGAGTCCTGGTCTCCTCTCTGTACCTCGGGGTATACAGTCTCTCTGTCTCAACTACAGTCTCAGGTGACGTGACACTTAGATAATTAAGTTTTATATAAGATTTAAGTCAGTGTGAGAGAATGTATTTGTTTTCAAAAAGTCAAAACTTCACAGCCAACTTTTCATTAACATCTCTTTGATGACCTATCCAGTTATCCACGGTCTATAGTGTCTAATCATGATAGCGTCCATTTCTAGTGTCACTAAAATTAAACCCTCACTCACGTTTATATGTCGGCAGTATCCAAGAATCCCGATTGGGAAACACGATATTCCCTCGGTAGTCAAAGATCAAATGGTCGATATCAAAATCCCGTGCATATGGAATGTTAATACGAAGTTGGGACTGGTTTTGGCTACTTTGGACTATTTAGAAACTATTTAGACGTGGCGACAATTTTTATTTCAATGTCGTCACCCATTTTGGGCCACGCCCATTTTTGGCACTTTGCGCATGGCCCAAAAATCGAAAAACTAGAATGAATCCCTATATAGCCAATGTGTTACATCGATTTTATGGTAAATTGACCCGAGAAACACGATGCAACCAACGTTTTTGCTCTCCGAGGTTCCTGTCAGGAGATAAGGTGACCACGCCCACTTTTTGGCCTTGCGCGAAGGCTGATTTTCAAGAGATATAACTTTCATGGAATAAGTATCATGTGATACATCAAAATTGTAGTAAATTGACCCGAGAAACACGATGCAACCCACTTTTTTGCTCTCCGAGGCTCCAGTCAAGAGATAAGGTGACCACGCCCACTTTTTGGCCTTGCGCGAAGGCTGATTTTCGAGAGATATAACTTTCATGGAATGAGTACCATGTGATACATCAAACTTGTAGTTAATTGACCCGAGAAACACGATGCAACCCACTTTTTTGCTCTCCGAGGCACCTGTCAGCAGATAAGGTGACCACACCCACTTTTTGGCCTTGCGCGAAGGCTGATTTTCGAGAGATATAACTTTCATGGAATGAGTACCATGTGATACATCAAACTTGTAGTTAATTGACCCGAGAAACACGATGCAACCCACTATTTTGCTCTCCGAGGCTCCTGTCAGCAGATGAGGTGACCACACTCACAGCCCTGAGCGATCTTCTCACACTCTTGCACGAACCTCTCACATTCCTGAACGACCCTCAAACCGTCCTGAACAACCTTTTCATAGTCCTGAACAACCCTTTCATAGTCCTGAACAACCCTGTCATAGTCCTGAACGACCCTCTCACAGTCCTAAACCCTCTCACAGTACTGAACGTACCTCTCACAGTCCTGAACAACCCTTTCATAGTCCTGAACAACCCTTTCATTGTCCTGAACGACCCTCTCACAGTCCTGAACCCTCTCACAGTACTGAACGTACCTCTCACAGTCCTGAACAACCCTTTCATAGTCCTGAACAACACTTCCACAGTCCTGAACGGCCCTCTCACAGTCCTGAACAACCCTCTCACAGTACTGAACGTACCTCTCACAGTCCTGAACAACCCTCTCACAGTCCTGAACAACCCTTTCATAGTCCTGAATAACCCTCTCACACTCCTGCACGACCCTCTTACTGTCCTAAACAACCCTCTCACATTCCTGAACGACCTTCTCGCAGTCCTGAACAACCCTTTCATACTTTCATAGTCCTGAACAACACTCCCACAGTCCTGAACGGCCCTTTCATAGTCCTGAACAACCCTCTCACACTCCTGCACGACCCTCTTACTGTCCTAAACAACCCTTTCACAGTCCTGAACGATCTTCTCACACTCCTGCACGAACCTCTCACAGTCCTGAACGACCCTCTCACAGTCCTGAAAGACCCTCTCACAGTCCTTAACAACCCTATCATAGCCCTGAATAACCCTCTCACACTCCTGAACGATCCTCTCACACTCCTGACAAACCTCTCACAGTCCTGAACGACCCTCTCACAGTCCTGAACGACCCTCCAAAACTCTTGAAAGTTTGACTGGTGAGGACTGTGAGAGGGTCGTTCAGGACTGTTAGAGGATCTTTCAGACTGTGAGAAGATCTTTCAGGACTGTGAGAGAGTCGTGCAGGACTGTGAGAGGGTCATTCAGGACTGTGAGATGATCGTTCAGGACTGTGAGAGGATTGTTCAGGACTGTGAGAGGGTTTCTCAGGAGTACTAGAGGTTTTATCGTGAGTGCAATATGGTTGCAAATGCATGTCATAGGGCGAGGGTGTATGAAGGTTGCTCGTAGGTTTGTAAGTGGAATCAGGAGTGTAAGAGAGTCGTTTAGGAGCGTTAGAGGGTCGTTCAGGAGAGTGCAAGGGTCGTTCAAGAGTGTGAAAGGTCGTTCAGGAGAGTGCAAGGGTCGTTCAGGACTTCAGAGCGTCGTACAGGACTGTAAGAGGGTCGTTCAGGACTGTGAATAGGTCGTTCAGAACTGTGAAAGGGTCGTTCAGGACCGTGATAGGGTCTTTCAGGACTGTGAGAGGGTCGTTCAGGACTGTGATAGGGTCGTTCAGGACCGTGATAGGGTCTTTCAGGACTGTGAGAGGGTCGTTCAGGACCGTGATAGGGTCTTTCAGGACTATGAGAGGGTCGTTCAGGACTGCAAAAGGGTCGTTCAGGAGTGTGAAAGGGTCGTTCAGGACGGCGAGAGGGTCGTTCAGGAACGTGATAGGCTCTTTCAGGACTGCGAGAGGGTCATTCAGGACTATCAGAGGGCCGTTCAGGACCTCAAAAAGGTTGGTTTCTTGTTTCTTATAGGTTTCCTTGAAAAATTACACACGCCCAAAAAATGGGTGTGGTCATCTTATTTCCTGAAAGGAGCCTCGAGAAGTAAAAAACCGTTGGTTGCATCATGTTTCTCAGGTCGATTTACCATAAATTTGATGTATCGCATGATACTTATTCCACGAAATTTATATCTCTCGAAAATCAGCCTTCGCGCAAGGCCAAAAAGTGGGCGTGGTCACCTTATCTGCTGACAGGAGCCTCGGAGAGCAAAATAGTGTAGTGCATCGTGTTTCTCGGGTCAATTTACTACAATTGTGATGTATGACATGATACTCATTCCATGAAAGTTATATCTCTCGAGAATCAGCCTTCGCGCAAGGCCAAAAAGTGGGCGTGGTCACCTTATCTCCTGACAGGAGCCTCGGAGAGCAAAATAGTGGGTTGCATCATGTTTCTCGGGTCAATTTACTACAAGTTTGATGTATCACATGATACTTATTCCATGAAAGTTATATCTTTCGAAAATCAGCCTTCACGCAAGGCCAAAAGTGGGCAAGGTCACCTAATCTCCTGACAGGAACCTCGGGGAGCAAAAACGTTGGTTGCATCGTGTTTCTCGGGTCAATTTACAATAAAATCGATGTAACACATTGGTTATATAGGGATTCATTCTAGTTTTTCGATTTTTGGGCCATGCGCAAAGTGCCAAAAATGGGCGTGGCCCAAAATGGGTGGCGACATTGAAATAAAAATTGTCGCCACGTCTAAATAGTTTCTAAATAGTCCAAAGTAGCCAAAACCACTCCAAACTTCGTATTAACATTCCATATGCACGGGATTCCATTTGATCTTTAACTACGGAGGAAGCTTTCATTTTAGTGCAGGTTAGCATTTACAAAGTTACAATACAACGTTAAGTTCACTTCATTTTCAAGGTATTTCCTTGTGTTTAGAACAGAATAGGTGTGTCGTGTGCATGCCTCCAGCTTGAAACTTAAACTATAGCTATATAGTTATTGAATATTAACTCCCAAACATCTTATTAGGTTGTTGATTAGAAGAACGATCCCACTCTTCTCCACATGACATCCCTCATGATATTCCCAATGAGAACGGAGATATCCCTCAAGAGGGCTAGGCTTCCCCTGACACCAACTATCAGGAGCTCTCCAGTCAGTGCTGACAGGTCAGAGGAAGATTATGTGCCTTTCCGAGTGGTTCAGGTACGTTATAGTGATGTGCCTTTCTAAGTGGTTCAGGTACAAAACTACAGAATTGATGTGACTTTAAAGATTGTTATCCTTTAAAGATGTAACGGTGGCCTAAGCATATAGCAATTTCCACTTCCGAATCCGGCTGCCTTAATTCTGTATACGTGTATACTCGTAAACAAGTTATCACACGTGTTCTGAATCAATGAAATAAACGACATCAAAAACACAGGCTGAATTATTGACAGTTGACACACATTAGATTTAAAAACTGTAAATTTTGTAGTACAATGGTGGTGCTCCGACTTTTTAATTATGTGCTGCGCAGGATTTCGTCGACTGTTGTTCTGTGGTGCTTGATGGCGTGCAAATTTATTTGTGCCTTTATAGTACTGTTTGGACGTTTTCCATTTGTTTTCCAGGGGATTTTTTGGCTATTTTGCCTGGTACATATTTTTCAGGGTCTGCTTTTTAATCTTAATTAATTTATTTTTAGGTCATCATTTTGATGACCTAACGGTCTGACATTACAGTATTTTTATGTAATTAGACTGAAATTCTAAATTCTAAATTCTGTTCATAAAAAGTAAAGTATATTTGAGCACCACCACGCACCGCAAGTAGCTGGTATAAGCACTTCCACGTCACACAACGATAAAAGAGTGAAACCCGAGGGTCGGGACTCCACGGTTATGCTTCCACTAAGAGTTTGTTTTAAAATCAGCTTGATCGGATTTTTCCAAGTTACTCTTTCCTTGGCTCTATGTCCGCCCACATCCTCCTCATGTGCTGGAGTTGGTGTGCTGAGTAGAAGGAAATGAAGAACTCCGTCCACCCTCCCGTCCTCACCCTGACGAGGTCATGTTTCTCAGGGTTCTGCATGGCTGCTCGGTATGTCTCCTGGTCTCCGCAGCTTAGTGTCACGATGTTTCCTCCAAGATTCTCCTGGGACTCCGCGTAGTTCTTTAGGAATTCAGTCAAAGCTGCTTCATCTGTATCCTCTCCGATATTCAAGTCAATTTCACAGCCATTAGGAAACCCTGTTTTCAGCTCAGGGATATCCCAATACTCCATGATATCGTAGATGTTCCCTCTTCTGGCCGGAGTATCTGGTAGATCCTGGGGTATTGGAGAAGGACTCATATCAGACCCCAAAGGCTGGCCCTTCCTTCGCCCATCTGCTGATGCGGCAGCACCTTGACCCCACCCCACATATCCCTCAAATGTTCCAGAACCTAGCACAAAGCGGAACTCTCCGTTGTGTTGGGCTTGCAAGTCCTTTATCTGTTGGCATAACGGGAACTTATCATTCTCTATGACATCATTGAAGGCGTCCACGCAGGTTTTAGCTAACCATGTTGCGATTTCCTTGATAGAAAGAAGTCCCTCACGCTGATGTGGTAGAACTTCATCGACCCACTTACACTCTGCGTCTTTCATCCCCATCTTAGGGATCTTCAGGGCGTAATCCCTCAGTGTTTTCATTTCTTGACTGTTCACATACTGGGCCTTCCCCCCATCAACAGGGTCTTGTATTGGTTCCTGGAGCCCATATCCCCAGTCACTTTTCAACGCACTCACCAGGAACTCGAGTGTGGTCATTGATTTGTGACCGTAGCACAGCTCTTGAATAGCGTACAAGGAGTCGACAGTGTTCGCAAAGCCAACTGTCATACAAGCAATCATCTTGATGACCGCCCCTCCATCGTAAATATCTTTGCCTCTCTCCATGCATCCCTCAATTAAAGGCGAAAGAATTGGTGATGCATAAACCGATGCTATGTTGCCGTATCTCGACAACAAACTGGACAGTATATCATGCATCTGGAGGCGTAGATGTTTGCCAAACTGATTCATGACATCTTGCAAGTCGTCCAAGGATTCGCCTAGATTTAAGAGATACGGCAAATCCACGCATTCCTGCAGGACCAGCTTCCATCATGGTTGCACCTTTATTGATGGTCATTTCAAGAACTTGAAGAAGTGAGACATAGCAAAATGAGAATTCAGACTTTCCTGGAACGAGCGGCTCATAGCACCCATCAGAGCAGAAGTTGAGAGCATCCTCCTCCTTGAAGCCGCGTGCCACCAGTGCTGGCACTATCCTGTCATCGTGTAGGATGACGGGATGAGCCCCTCCACTCAGTATGGCTTTGCTGGCATGCCAGAGCAGCGTCTCCGCTATTCCCTTGTGAACTCGTAGAGAGAGACATGGTGCGTTCAGTGGGAGTCTCCGGGCCGCATGGAGACACAGCTTGGCAATCTCAAGTCTCTTGGCGGAGGGTTCCTTCCCCTGAGAGTCATAGCCTCCAACTGAGACCTGCTGGACCCATTGGTTACATGAATCACCCCTTGGGAAACGGCCATCGCTTGCGTAAGGAACGGCAATGTCACCAACTGCATACAGATCCAGCCGCGTGCTCCTACTTAGCTGTACTTTCTCTCCGAGCTTTATCCAGAATGCATCAATAATATCTTGGTTTGAGGGATAACCTGTATCCTCCAGATCAATGTAATCCTCTAGAATAACATCAAGTCTCCCAACAGAGACCGGCTCACAGTTCATGTGCAAGCAGGCGTGTATCGTGAACAGCAGTTGGACGGCTTCCAGTAAATTCCTCGGTTTGCCAGCCGTTACAGTATATGTTTGATCAGATTGACCCGTAGCTAGCCACTTTAACCTGTCAGCCATCGCCAGGAGATTAGCTTTATCATGGCTGTGAAGCAGCTCGAAGTCGACATCATCAGCACACGCCGCATACCCTGAATTAGCGAGGAACAGGGCGAGGTTTGAGTAGTTTATCAGATACTGCTGGATGCCTTCGTAGACCCTCTTACAGCATTTGTAGAACTCATTGTCAATCACTCCGCCAATGTAACTATCAAGATAGTCTAAGAACGCTGGTAGACCCATTGCTACTATCTTATGGTAATCAGGAACAACATGTCCGTACCCTGAGGCAGCGCTCAGTTTCTTCGAGTAAGCAAAAATTTCTTCCACAGATAGCTCCTTGCCTGAGGGATCACTTTTCAGGTAAGACATTGCCAGTTGCCCAACCCCCAGCCCATACACCGGCATTTTCCCTGCAAGTATGTCAGAGGGGTTAATCCGAAACAGGTCTTGAATGACACCGTATGATTCCCAAAGTTCGAACTTAGTGGTTTTATCCGACACTGGCATTGTGTAAACCTCGGAAAGAGTAAGATAGATGGCTTCTGCTTGCCTCACTCGAAGGGATTCGGCCATAATTGTTGGTGGTGCAAGTTGCTCCAAATGGGGTAGGGGTTCTGCACTCCTCGGATGGAACCAGGTGTCTTCCCAATTCTCAAACATTGACCGGATCAACCGCAGCACTCTCGTTGTCGGAGCCATGTAGTCGGGGTCGGAGTAGTTGAAGTTGTTCATCCTGTTCATGTATTCCTTGTGGTTGTAGAACAGGTACTGGTTGCAGACCGGCTTCACTCGGAAATAAGCCAGCAGGAGATCTTCGCCTTTGAACGGTTGCTCAATATGCTCATCATAGAATTCCTGACGGGCAGGAACATAGAAGAACGCGCCGTTTAAACAGGTGGTTTTTGCTATGAGACTATCTTTAGTAATCCCAGGCTGATCTCCGACCATGTTCTCCAAGAGCTTCATTATGTAGTTGGTGGACTTTGTCATGGCCATGTAGACCACGCCCGTTTCCTTGTTCTTGCCCCCGGTTTTACTCTTGACATTGAGTGGGGGTGTCACACTGTAGGGCATGGTGAGCCGGTGCAGCCGGAGATTCGACAGAGAGTGGGGGTTAGGATCAGCCATGTGGACGCATCTGTTGTGAGCCCTAGGGTTGTCCTCTGCGATGATGACGTTGTTATTCTGTCTCCCCACCATCTTACATATCTCAGCCACACTCATGTCCCCCAGGATTCCCCAATCGAATTTGAACTTCTGCAGCAGCATGTAGCTGGCACCTGGCCAGCCGTTTACTCCCGGTGCACAGGACACCGTTTTCTGCACTGAGTTAGCGTCTGATTTGTTGGCCAACCCGTCAATGAATACCCCACTGAAAACGTCTTTTTCGGCACACTCAGTCACACAGAGCTGTAGGTCGTTGGTTTTTGCGATATCGCTGAGTTCATTCATCAAGCAGTGTATTCTCTCACTGACCCCAGTCCAGTGGATGGCTTCAGAACGGATGACCACACAAGCAGTATCGTCTGTGTTCAGGAACTTGTCACTCCCCGCCACCAAATTGCGGCCTTCTTTCCTCTTCTCCAACGTTCCCGCCGTGTCGGACCAGTCTTGACAGTCTTTCATCAGGTATTCCCATGCTTTGGGCTGGAAAGCTGCCACCACGTTAATCTTACTGGAGTCAATTCCTTTCCAAGTGTCCCTTACTAATCTCCTTATCGCTGAGCAGGCTGCTGTTCTCTGTATCAGGTTAGCTGTCCCGTCTTCCCGGTCTCTCAGCAGGAATACCCACCCTAACTTGGGTTTAGGATACAACAAACCTTCCTGCATGGTAAACTCTGGCTTTGAATTGCCTGCTGATGTGCTTGATCCACCCATCGGGCATGTTCCCGGCATTGTTTTCTCTTTCTTCTGCAGCCGTTCTTTGCTCTGAAAATAATGGATTTGGAAAGATTTGTTTTTACGGAAGGGAGATGAAATAATGAAAAATACAAGGTAATGGAAATTATCCACGTGAGTCAGAAATTTCAGAATGATCTTCATTTCTCCACATAAAGCGACACCTGTGTCATGAACAAACATTAAATAACCTCTTACCTTGTTGAAGACATCTTCTTGTACGTTACGCTTCCTCCCTCCACTGCGCTTCATTTTAAACTATAACAGTTACTGAGAGTAAGTTGGTTGGCAAAATCCCATTTATTTACTGTACAAATAACAAATATTTATGTTGAGAGCGAGAGGAATGTCCATATTGGAGTGGGTCAGCCAAGGGTCAACGTGCAAACTGCAAAGGGGTCAACTTGGCAATCATGGTCTTCGTAATAATCATAGAGCCTTATATAAGTATATAAGTGAAAACATAGAAGCAAAGATTTTAAATTCGAATCGTAACTGAAATTGCGGTTGATATGGACTAAGGACTTGCAGATAATGCAATTATGCTAATTTATGCTACTATGCTATACGGCCGCCGGCCAACTGAATTTAAAAGCATTCTAAGTTCAAGAAGAATAAAATAAATTCATGGCTTTTCTGTGGAGGGGTCGCTTTAATACTGATCACTGTTCCTGATAAGCTATAGGCTGACGTAAACCCCAAAATTTGGATAAAAAATAAAAACATTGGATTTTCAATGATAATTTGATTTGTTGCACCTGTTCCACTTGATTTATTCAATCTGATTATCATGCAGCTGCATATAACCGGATTAATTTTTAATGGTCTGGTCTGAAAATACTGATAAATACCTAAGTTTATGAAAATCTGAACTGACATCAAATATCAAAAGTGTCTTACTTTTGACTCTGAGAGTCTGTCACTGGGAAGTATAAGTGCTGGATTGAGATTTACTATATGAAAGAACTAACTATTATAAAAGTTCGATTTTTTATGTAACGACTTAATGGTTCCGCTGTTCAATCTCCACAAGTTTCCGGAATAATGAAATATTAAATATTAGTGGTGCAGGTGGAATAATTTTCCATTGAGCGAAAAATTGGAATTCGGTATAATTTGATTCTGACTCTGTTGAGTTTGAAATTTGAAATAATGAAGTACTGCTGCAGTTGAATCAGCTCAATTACTCGAAGCTTATGACCGATAAGGTATTCCAGTTTCAGATGTTGGTAATGATTAGGTTCTGGACTCCCATATAACCCAGGAGATGGAAGTTGCTATAATCTAAGTCATTAGAGGGCTTATCAGTTAGGGGACTTATCAGTTATTAGTAAAGCTCACAGCAGAACAGATATTTATTGCTGAGATTTAGAAAAGTGCAGAAGAACTCCCCCCCCCCCCCTAAGAAAAAGGGGTAGAAAATTTTGGGCCAGAAGAGGTAGGTGGGGGTTGCCCCAATTTCAACTTCAACTTCAAGGATTCTGGGAGGATTGGAATTACAGAACGGAGAGTGAAAAAATTTGGGGGCTTGGGATCTTGCCGAAGAATTTCAAAATTTGATTACCACCCGGAATCCCGGAATTCCGATAACCGGAATCCCGAAAATATCTGGTCATATTCGGAAGTCAGATTTTCGGGATTCCGCCTTCCGGGGGTTTGCAACACGGAATCCCGAAAAGCAAAATTCACATACAGCTATTCGGTTATGTCCTATCGAGCTATCATCAAATGTTTAAATATCTAGCAATCGTCGACATATAAAAATTATCAGGGTGTCTTTCATGAACGCATATACTTGCACTTAACAAAAACTTAAGTAGAAATTTAAGTACGACTCTCCAATTGTCTTTCATGAAACTGAAGTTAAGTGCAACTTTTTACTTAACTTTTTGTGTTTAAGTGCGACATGAAATATTTAAGTGCAACTTCTCCTCTTGCACTTAACCTGCACTCAACTCTGCGTGACACTCCATATATGGTGCGTTATGCTCGCGTGATGTAATGGACACTGCACTTAACTCCAGAAAAATACTTAAGCCGTACTTAACTTGTGGAGATTTAAGTGAAAAGTTAAGAGCGGTCTATACCGCTCTTAAACCGTACTTAACTTGCACTTAGGGAATCTTTGGATAAGACCCACCATATAACTGCCAATTGTGACGAGTATTAAAATGCCATTTTAATATGACAATATCATTATTATCAATGAAGATGGAAGGCTACATGACAAATTCAATATCCATTCAGTAATTAACTAATTAACGTCTATTTCATCCGCATGGTATCATATGGTAAATGCTTCAAGTCATGAATGAGTCAATAACGCTATTTCTGGCCAGCTGTCCCAGTTTCAGGCCTCAGGGCTTCTTTGTCACGCGTATTTTCCTGATCTTTGCGTAAGCGTGTGATGGGAACTTCATTTTCTTTCTTCTTCATCTCCTTCACATCATCATCCACACTGCATTGAAGGTTCTGATCCCTACAGTATGTTTGGGTAAGGAACAACTTCGGCAAGTAAACAATAATATCTCGATGAAAAGGTAATAGAATTACGCATCATGTTTTCCCGTTGAGATGTACATCCTATTTCCAACACTCCGCTTCTCTGATTAGCTAGTGTTTCGGTCACATGACCTGCGTTACCTTGATCACGTGTAAGTTAAGTGCGGGTGGTTGAGGGCGTTCATGAAAGACAACTCTGTGCTTAAGTACGAGTCACCCCGTAGGTTCTTGTTTCATGAAAGACAAAATTTCTCGCACTTAAGCTAAGTGCGCACTTAACTTTTGAACACAAAAGTTAAGTAAAAGTTTCATGAAAGACACCCAGGCGGATGAATTTGATAGGCGAAAGAAAACAAACTGAATAGACTTGTCGACTTTATTTACAAGGGAGACTTCGTGTGCACTATTACATAATGATAATGACATCATTCTTAACCGTTCACGGCGTTCATACGAGCGAATTACTGCGGGAGAATCCCGGGAGTACTCCGAGAGTCCTCCAGGAGTCCTACGTGAGTACACCGGAGTCCTACGGGAGTACTACTCCGTAGGACTCCTGGGGGACTCCCGTGGTACTCCCGGGGTACTCCCGGGGTACTCCCGGGGTACTCCCGTAGGACTCCCAGGGTACTCCCGTAGGACTCCCGGGGTACTCCCGTAGGAGTAGGACTCCGGGGTACCCCCTTAGCACTCCTGGGGTACTTCCGTAGGAGTCCCATAGGACTCCAGGGGGGCTCCCGGGGTACTCCCGGAGTATTCCCGTGGTACTCCCGTAGGACTCCCGAAACACTCTCGGGGTAAT
Organism: Beroe forskalii; assembly: GCA_011033025.1. Lineage (NCBI taxonomy): Eukaryota > Metazoa > Ctenophora > Nuda > Beroida > Beroidae > Beroe > Beroe forskalii. The sequence goes on along the minus strand of WFMF01000176.1, from coordinate 24,342 downwards.
AGCGTAAGACTCCCGGGGGACTCTCAGGGTACTCCCGTAGGACTCCCGGGGGACTCTCGAGGTACTCCCGTAGGACTCCCGGGGAACTCTCGGGGTACTCCTGGGAACTCTCTCGGAGTAGTAGTACTCCCGGAAGACTCTCGGAGGGCTCCTGGAGGACTCCCGAGAGTCTCCCGCAGTAATTCGCTCGTATGACCGATAGTTCTATGAACTATCAGTTCATAAAACATATCATCATTAGGATTAGTGAAGATCCGCCATTGTGGACATTTTAAACCCCCTATGGGGACGTGTAGGTCCTTCTGGAGCAAAAATCAGCGTTCCATGTGGACCCGCATAACTGTGCACAATCTAAATCAGTTTCGAACCGAAAGCGCTACGCACAACTTTTGACAATTTCACTCATAAATCCATTTGTGAATGTCCAGTCGATAGCAAAATTTGCATGAATGCAGTGCATATTATGGCATAAGAAGGCGTATGTGATAATTTGAAGCATTTGAATCCTAAAATGACGAAGGTATTGTAAAATGAATTCAGTTTGGGATCGAAAATGGAACTTTAAGTCCGAAACTGACTAAATTCTGCTATATCTTCGTCGCAATTATCTCGTTTCAAAACAGGGGAATCTCGGACAGTTTTTTTCTTTTACAGTTTTTATTATCCTCTCATTAAACTATTAAAGTTCCTGGGTTCCCGTGTGGCTTGTATTCCAGTTGAGGACCGAAGTATTTTCAGCTCTGCTTCTTTGTCAGTATGTCCACCAAACGAGTCTTCGCTGGACGGGAGCATCCTGCAGTTCCCCTAACCAGGGTCCTGGTTAGGGCAATCCTGCAGCTGTGTTCACTTGCAGTGCATTGTTTGATCCCTCAGAGTCGCAGAAGTTGTTTATTGTCCGGTCATCATTCAATGTGCTCTCAATATAAGGATTCCACATCTCAACTGGGTAGCTGGGGTTGTTTTTTAGCCTAAGCCAGGTAGACTCAAAATAGGTAACGAACTCAGAACTCAGCTGTTTCAAAGTTTAAAGACACTGGGTGTGATCGTAGGATGATACTCTCGCGCACGCAGCAACATTCCACATTTGGACGTCACTATAACATCGCTGGCAAGTCAATAGGCACGGACATCGCCCGTCGATGAGTGGGACGGTGAGTCAAGTAACCTCATTACACTCACAAATAATGCGAAAAACTATATAACAAAGTATGTTGCATCGTTGATAACGCTAAAAGGTTTGGTTGACACTGACAGGTTAACATAAAACAGAGAGAAAATATAAACCGGTGAATATACACCACCAAGTGGCCTAATGACACATATTTATGTGCATAATTAGCATATTGATCCTGACCTACTGGCATCTGGACTGGTCCTAACTTCAGACCTATTGGCATCCCCTGATCCTACCTGAGCCTCCTGATCCTGCCTGACCTACAGCTGGTGTCTCCTGATCCTTCTTGACATACTGTGTACTGGCGTCTCTTTGATCCTACCTGAGCCTCCTAACTTACCGTATGAACTACAAGCGTCTCTGATCCTTCCTGATCCTACTGGCGTGTCCTGATCCTACCTATACCACTGGTGACAATACTTATCTGATGACCCAGCTGGTACTCTTTGTCTGGCCCACTGCTGACTCTAGCTGACTGGTTATCCCACTGCCATTCTGACCCACTGGTGGCTCTGATCATGATCTCTATCTTCCTGGCCTAATACCCTCCTACATGAACCAGAGTCTGATCCAGATTCTGGGCGGTACCTCAGACTCACTTCTCCCAGTGTTAATTACCAAATTTTGACTTCACAGGACACGTTTCCACAGCAAGTCGATCACAAGAAGCAGGCAGAACTTACCTGTCCCTTAGCCATGTTGATGACCTTGTGGCCTCGTTGAAGATATGCTGAGCATCAATAATCATTGTTTGTTTGAAAACCCACGGTGGGGCACCCATAAGGGCTTTGAAAGTAAATATAATTAGGACAATAAAAATCATTAAAAAAACCACATTGACATTGAGATGGCTGTAAGCCATGTGTTCGCAGTACAGTGCGGCCTGATTGCCACAGTTCAAAGCTTATTCACAGATCAAATCAGCACTCTAAAAATCTGAAAGCAAAACACACTCAAACATTAAAATGGGGGATGGGGACTTGGCGGAGGGTTCGCAGCAAGTCCCGTCCGGCACGAGGCAGGTCCTATACGATTCGAATGTTTGATGTTGGAACGTGGGTTGACCGTGGCGTAATCAAGCCCTGCTGACAGTGCGGCTGACCTTTGTCAATCATAATTGAAGCAAGAATGCTAAATGGCTCTCAACTGGCCAACTTCAGCTGGCTGACCTTCACCTGGTGCAGTGTTGGTTTGACTCCATCCTTCTGTCCCTTAGTGACTCCCAGTTAACTCCTTGCAACATTTCCTAGACCCTCTGGTGGCACTGAACAGTAAACCCTGCGCACGAGAAATAGGCAGGTTGGATGACGTCATTATCATATGATTATGTAATGAGTTGTTGACGTCACACTGCCTAGTTCTCTTCGCACCATATAGTGTGACCTCCTCATGAAACCTTCATCCTGACTCTTATCTCGCACTGAGATCCGATGAAACGCTTGGTGACTCGACTCTTTGAAGGCCCTATGTGCCTCGGGTCTTGAGTAACTCCTACGTGGTAATGAGACAATGAGTGGCTGGAGCGCTCTTGTTTAGACCAGTATGGCCTGATTTGACACCTTTCGGTACTTTACTTTCCTCTCTAATCACTGTTGAACCAAGGTCCCGTGCTATTTCATGATTTTCCGTTGTACCTTATCAAAAAGCAGTGAATGCTATCAAAATACTAATAAAGTCCTTAAAATAGTGATTTTAGTCATCTGTAATGATTGGAAACCATTTAGTATCAATAATACCATGTAAGTAACACAAATAACACATTGGTGTAAAATGTCCAAAAAGTTCAAAAAAAATCCAACCCAAAAAAAACCAAAAAAATCCAAAAAAAAACCAAAAAAAACCAAAAAAAACCAAGCCCTACCCCAAAATCAGGATCTTGGGCTTGGTTTTTTTTGGTTTTTTTTGGTTTTTTTTGGGCTACAATCCCCCCATCTATTGTTGCCAGGTAGCGGAGTTACTCCCTACTGTTGCCAGGTATTGATCTATTGTTGCTAGGTAGCGGAGTCTGAAGAAGAGAACGTGTTCGCGTTCACAGTGACGCTCCCTGATAACTCCACGTTAGAGTTGCACGTGGACGACGCGCATGACTCAGAGAAGTGGGTCCACGACCTCAAGTTTACTGCCAACATCTACCGGAAAAGAAGGAAACCTGAACACCTTCCTGTGAGTGTTTGTTTGTTAGTTTGTCTGTGTGTTAGTGTGAGTGTTGGTCAGTGTGTGTGAGTGTTGGAATATCTGGGTGTTAGTCAGTGTATGTTTGTCTCGCACTTGTGAGGGTGGGTGTGTTTGTTAATCAGTGTTACCTCCCTGTTTGTGTTTGTCTTTGTTAACGTTTGAGTGTTTGTTTGTGTGTTAGGTGTTTGTTGGTTTGTAGGTATGTTGGTCAGCAATGTTACCTGCCTGTATGAGTTTGTTTAATAGTTTGTGATGTGTGAGTGTGTGTTTGTGAGTGCTAGCGTGTAAAGTTACTGTTTTTGGACATGGCGACTTAGCAGAGGTACAGTCACTGTTCAAAAAGAAAAGTGATTTCGCTTTTTTGGCTCTTTTTACCGCAGTAAATTTCAACTTTGAGCGTTCACTGTGTGGAACTGAACAATAGCAGCACCTTGATTATTTCTGATATCATTAGACTGATCATTGGTCTGTGTAACAGTGAAAAATTTTCTTAAATTTGCGTTGATATAAGCGAGTTAGGTCCATTTTGAGGTGGGTACTTGAAATTTCCAGGTTGAGTTGCAAAAAATGCGATATCTTCTACAATTTTCAATATTTTTTCGGTAATTCAAAGTGCATTTGAAGCTGATAGATGTGGCTTGATGCTGCCACAAACTCATGGGAATTGCTTGAGAAATGAAAAAGTTGCAGTCCTGCAACTTCAGAAATTTTTCAGAAAATTTTGAGAAAAATGGAATTACCTGTAAAATGCCTTACTCCTTCATAAATCTTGCATTTCAAAAACACTTACCCAACTTTGACGCTTGAATACTTTTTATGTTTTTTGACCGGTGTGAAATAACCCATATCACAAAAAAATTCAGACTTTCTCGGTTCTGATGCTTTTTGAGTTTTTGGAATCGGCCAATTTTATCAAAAGTTATGAGCATTTGAACGATTGCAATTTTACAGTAGTTTCAGCTGAAATTCGCAAAATCACTTTTCTTTTTGAACGTCGTCTGTAGTTGTCAATTGTCAAAACGCGTCAACACAATATTAGCGCAGAGAAATGTTAAAATTAGCTATTTATAAAAATAGTTTTTAAAATTTAATAGCAATTTAATAATTATATAGTAAGTCACTAAGTCCTGATCATCAAAATACGAACATAACATTAGTGTCAGTACGTTAGTACGTTAAAAGTATCAAACTGAGAAAACAAGATTAGAGTATAAAGTTAATACCAGAGTAAAACGTTCATTTCAACAAATATGGTTCATTTTTCCAGTTCTCATTCCTGTTTTCTACGGTTACTAATGAGCTTATGGGAGAGTTACCAGGATTCCGAGTCTATCTTGTCTATCGCACTGGTAGTACTGTCATCCCAGTTAGTTAATACTTATAGTTTGTGGGTAGTTTCCATGGTTAAACTAAAGCATAGTAACCATGGTATTAAAGTTACCAGGGTATCTAGTCTATCTCACTATTATCGCTATAATCCCTGGAAGTTGTGGTTTCCATGGTAACTAGGAACATTACCATGGTAACCAGAGCATGGTAACCATGGTATTAAAGTTACGAGGATATCTAGTCTATCTCACTGTTATCGCTATAATCCCTTGAAGTTGTGGTTTCCATGGTAACTAGGAACATTACCATGGTAACCAGAGCAGCATGTCCTGACACTGCAGTCATTATGAGTTGCACCAATGGAATGACAGAACCTTCCAGCTGCAGACACGCGCGACCAAAGAGTAGGTAGTAGTAAGCATTCTCCCCGGTAGCGAAGTGTATTATGAAGGAGCAGAAGAAGGTCAGTAGCCCCCTAGACACGGTGTATTTAGAGGGAGCCTTGACAACCTGTATAACAACCAGCAGTAGAGATAGGGCTATTAGTTCTATCCAGTTCCCATAGCAGGAGGTATTACTAGGCCAGGTAATGAGGTGCTGAGACATGCCCTCGAACCCGTAGTGGAAACACACCCCTGTCAGCATCACGTCACTATCTGGGAAGTGAGGGAGGAGGAGAGAGGAGGAGGAGGGTTTGCAGAGGAACACCACCAACACAACCACTCCAGACACCACTAGGAGTCCTATAGACACGTACTCCAAGTAGATGTCTATATCTTCCACATCATAGCAATACAGCCCTGTTTTGAAGGTGTCAAGTCCAGCAGCTACGTTAAGGACCAGGGAGCCTAGGAGAGTGAGAAGAGTCCTGACTGCGCGGTATCGCGGGGGTGACTTGATAGCACACACTGCAGTCATAACGAGGGAGAGGTAGAGGAACTGTAACCAGATCAGGTGGTACTCACAGACTGTTAGGAGTCGGTAGAATACCACAATATGCTCCACTGTCATTTGGGTGAGAAGTCCGCCTAGGATGAGCAGAGGAGGGGGGAGGTAGTCTGACAACGCCATACCTGGGAGATTCCTGTCATTTTCTGTATATCCTGTTCGAACAAGAATTGCGCCTGCAGCGGGCTTGATTCTTCAATTCTTGTTTGTGGGATGTACCCGTATGCAGGCGCTTAATTTCCCTCCCCGGCGGTGCTTGATGGAACCTTAGCATCATACTACAACGTGCAAGAGTATAGATATTGCGCCAATGCTGCGCGCGACCACCGAGAACATGCATTGGCACGTGCCATTTCTTCTGAAATTCTTGCGCGCGCGTTCTTACATACCAAGTTGTTGTAATCAGTTCGTTGTAGATTTCGCGCCATTTCGTTGAATTCGTTCACGTTTCGCATCAGATTGTGTAACCGTTTGTTCACGCGCTGTATTTTCTTGACTGTTGATGTCACTTTTCATCTGATCTTCAAAATTCAATTTTCATGATTTCTGTTTCAATGCTGTCCCTCGTTCCGAAGAGAATCCTTCGTCTTTTACAAATCACATCGACCCACAGTATTTTTTGAACTTAGTCGAATTCAGTATACAGTCGAATAGTGATACAGATTGGTACTAAAACTAATTGAGAACCGAAGCTTATCATCTTATCCCTCAATCCATAGCCCAACTAACTCCTAAGATTTTAAGTCTCGAATTCTTCAACAGCCCTTCAATTTGAAATTTATCATAATTTTAGAGAATTTCAGCATTTTCCACGGATGGACCAAGTCAGACTTTAGTTTTGACAACCGACAGCCAATAATTATGAAATTCATGATTTTGAAGATTTGTGATATGGGGACGGAGGGACGGAGGGACGGAGGGAGGGAGGGACATTTTCGCGACTGATATTATAAAGGAGCAATCCGGGCACTTTCCAGAAATTACAGTAGTTGTATTGCAAATCTGGACCTGCCATGCACATATCCTATTTCTCACCTTCCCAAACCACGATCTCTGCCAACCCTCTCATTTGCCTTTTTGTATTCACAAAAAGGCCATTGGGGAGGGAAAAAATTTTTTACAGATAAAAAGTCGTGCGCGGCAAGACGCGCGTTGTACTTTTGCTCCGCGCAAATTTGCTTTTAGGGCGCAGAAAAAGCACATTTGCGCGCAGTACAACGCGCGCGTAATACGCCGCACTCGAAAGATTCGGGACACTTTGGTACCTTATTGCCTGCAAATAAAACCCTTTGCCCTGCCAACAGAGGAGCACTGGAGCAGCAACTGTGACGGTATTATGAAATATTACCTTATTACAGGAAATATCGCCTACAGAAAAATGAGCCTACATGTCATTAAGCTACATGAAATTAAGCCCTTTTTGAGGCCCTAGGGCTTAATTACATGAAAGCCTAATTTGATGCATTCTTAAATACATGCAGCCAAATTATCATTGTGGAGATATAAATTTCATGAGATGCAATTAATTAAGACTTTATATGTTACGAATTTTTGGCTTTATTTCTTCATTTGACACTTTGATAGAATAAATTACACTCCAATTACCACTTAACACAATTAATTACAGTTGGGGAATTTTCATAGACGATAATTACTGTGACAAAATAACCTATAGAATAGATTATCACAGCATCATGAGAATCTTATCAGGTACATCAAATTAATGATCGAATAGGTTTCCACAAAACACCTCATAATAGCTGATAATCATAACGGCCTTGGAAACATTGCATGTCATGTAAATTCAGGTATGAAGGTATGATGGAGTGTCAAGGAGTGAGCTCCAAGATGTGAGCTCTCTTGCATTATTGATAGTCTTGGCAATACCAGTGGCTTTCCAACCGGCATCAATTAAAAGCTTAATCAATAGTGAATAAAACATAATTGAAAAAAATAAATGTTTTCGAACTTATTATGTTCAAATTTGGTTGAAAAATTAGTCCTCATGAAATTAAGAATACATGTCACTAAGGTGCATGAAATTAAGCCCTTTTTGAGACCTTAGGACTTAATTATATGTAAACTTAATTTCCTGTAATAAGGTAATTCATATGCAACATTGGTCTCTACAATTTGAAATGAATGTTTATACGTTACTAATATTATAAATTGCACAAAATAACGCCGCACTAGGTATTTACTAAACTAACAAATAGAGAGGTTTAATCATTGATCTCACTTCAGAGTTTACTATACAAAACACGAATTTAGCCGCTAAAAACTTCACTTCTACACAGCTCATGAGGTCATGTGAGTCAGCCGAGTATAAACAGTTGAGAGTGACGTCATTATCAGGCTGCAAGGTATTGAGTTGATGACGCCACACCGCCTGGATGTGTGCACTGCTTGAGCAGATGGCGATTACAGCTGGATCACTTCAGGGGTATTTCAGAATGTTTTACTGGACCGTTCCCAGCTGACAACAAATCAACATGGATTAAATCATCGCTCTGCGATTTGAAAGACAACACAGGGAAGGAATCAGGAAAACTAAAAACTGAAATAGGAAACGGCCAAACACTTGTAGGATTTGAAAAAACACTGCCAAGAAATCATTGGATAATTATAATATAACCTTCCCGTGTAACAAAGCAAGCTCGGCAATGCAGCCCAGGGAACCCAGGCCCATCCGGGACAGCGGCCAAACCACCACCGACCCAGAACACCAGTTACACCAGGTGCGCCTCAACAGCCCATGCACTGGCAGTCCCAAGCCAGGAGGCGCCCCAGCCGGCAACCAACACCCGACCCCAGGCCACCAAGCCAAGACATCCCGGGGCATTAAGCAATGTAGTTACATGGGTGTCCCTACAAAAGGATCAGCAAACAGTTGGTTGTTTCTTATTGGCTGGACTTTTGATGGTTTGAATGGTTAGAAGCAGGTTGTCTAGTCTAGAAGCAGGGTAGGGTGGACATAGGTTTAGTGGACTTAATGCAATGTCTTATCTATAAAGGTGTATGGGTATACTACAACCGTAAACAAGAATTGCGCCTGCAGCGGGCTTGATTCTTCGATTCTTGTTTGTGGGATGTACCCGTATGCAGTCGCTTAATTTCCCTCCCCGGCCGTGCTTGATGGAACCTTAGCATCATACTACAACAGCCAGGAGTATAAATATTGCGCCAATGCTGCGCGCGACCACCGAGAACATGCATTGGCACGTGCCATTTCTTCTGAAATTCTTGCGCGCGCGTTCTTACGTGCCAAGTTGTTGTAATCAGTTCGTTGTAGATTTCGCGCCATTTCGTTGAATTCGTTTACGTTTCGCATCAGATTGTGTAACCGTTTGTTCACGCGCTGTATTTTCTTGACTGTTGATGTCACTTTTCATCTGATCTTCAAAATTCAATTTTCATGCTTTCTGTTTCAATGCTGTCTCTCGTTCCGAAAAGAATCATTCGTCTTTTACAAATCACATCGACCCACAGTATTTTTTGAACTTAGTCGAATTCAGTATACAGTCGAATAGTGATACAGATTGGTACTAAAACTAATTGAGAACCGAAGCTTATCATCTTATCCCTCAATCCATAGCCCAACTCACTCCTAAGATTTTAAGTCTCGAATTCTTCAACGGCCCTTCAATTTAGAATTTATCATAATTTTAGAGAATTTGAGCTTTTTCCATGGATGAACCAAGTCAGACTTTAGTTTTGACAACCGACAGCCAATGATTATGAAATTCGTGATTTTGAAGATTTGTGATGAGGGGACGGACGGACGGAAGGACGGACGGACGGACGGAGGGAGGGAGGGACATTTTCGCGACTGATATTATAAAGGAGCAATCCGGGCACTTTCCAGAAATTACAGTAGTTGTATTGCAAATCTGGACCTGCTATGCACATATCCTATTTCTCACCTTCCCAAACCACGATCTCTGCCAACCCTCTCATTTGCCTTTTTGTATTCACAAAAAGGCCAATGGGGAGGGAAAAAATACTGCATATCGATTTTCTAGTCCAAGGATTGACAACAGAGACGGAAGAGACTAAAATGTGAATCATCAGCGGTTACCCTACAGTTGTAAGGTTTCCCTGCTATCTGCGATGTAGATGTCCCATCAGCAGGTGACAAAGGGAAACGGCGGGGTTTCGGCCCACCAAGGGAAGGGAGAGGAAAGAGAAAGAGTTGGTTAGACTGATGTGAATGGACTCGATCTGGTATTACACGTGTTAGTTGGACTCTTTCTGGTCTAATTTGTTCTGTTATTTCCAACCAATGTGGCTCTTGTGCAACACTTTACCAGCACGCGCGCCGCTGCGCGCGTCAGAAAGGATGATGAAATTTTAGATTTTCAACGCTAAATAGCAAAGTTTTGCTAGTACAAAAAGATGTTTTTCTAAGATAGGGACCGGCCCAATTTCGCGGAAGCGTAATTCTGCAAAGAACCGCATAGTAAGTCGTAACAACCCATTGATGGATCTTAAATTAAAGCTAGGGGTAACCAATTCGATTCGTCTCGACGAGCTGATCATTTTTGCCTAAATCGAATGAAAAATGACAAATTGCATCCAATCCAGTTTGAAATCGGTTCGCCAATCAATATTTTTCTATATGATGGGCAAAACGAGCTTGAAGTTACCTTAGTACACTTAATAACGGCGTCTCTTATTAGTGCGGTTTGAGAAAAACCGCACTAATTAAGTGTATAGTAATTAAGTGCGCATAAAATTAAGTAGAAACTAAATTCAACTCACCACCCCCCTCCCCCCTAGAAACTAGAGTCAACACACCTCACCTCAAGCAATTAGTGCCAACTCAACACCTTCCCCCTAATGAAGGAATACCCCCCTAGAAACTAGAGTCAACTCACCCCCCCCCCTAAAGAGGAATAGCTCTCCCCTAACTGCCTTAATGACGGAATACCCCCTAACTGCCTTAATGACGGAATACCCCCCTAACTGCCTTAATGACGGAATACCCCCCCTAGAAACTAGAGTCAACTCACCACCCCCTAAAGAGGAATAGCTCTCCCCCTAACTGCCTTAATGACAGAATACCCCCCCCCCCCCCCTTAGAAACTAAATTCAACTCACCACCTCCCACAGGCTCCGTTCTCTGGGGCTGCGAGTCTGTGGGTTTCGTTCTGGGCTGGAGTACCAGTCTCTTTCTCTGGGGCGGCTCCTCCTTTGGCGCTGCTTCCTCCCTCCTAAAGTCGTCGTTTCGACCCCTCTCTTCCCTCCTGAAGTCTTCTCCTCGGTCGTCCCGGCGAGGACTTTCAGTGCGCGGTCCAGACCGACGCCAAGGCCCTAAGGAAACGTGAGCGTACGTTGGTTGGGGCTTAACTAACAGGTGGCCCAAGAAGAGAACAAGAAGTAAAGATTGATAATTTTGGCTGTTTTAAGAGTTTGGTTACAATATTTGGGAATATCACAGTCTGGCTCGTAATCGAATGGTCACGGGTTCGATTTTGTACCACTCCCGCTGTGCTAAGGGTGAGTGATTCATCTCAAATCTCACCAGCCAGATAGTACACTCAACCGAATGTTCAGGAAACCAAATGCAAAGTGGAGAGATAAGCATGTGTGTTTACTAACGATAAACAGATTGCGTTTATTTGTATTATTGCGTGTACTTCTATGAAAATACCACAATTTCGAGCATTTTAAGGGCGGAAATATGGCCTCAGAAAAATCGGTTCTTCCTTTAATATACCCTTGACAGTTTCCGATCTAGACAGGTCAACTTTTTTGGTGCAAAAAACTGTATACTACATAGGTATTAGGTATGGATTATTCAAATAGGGTTTAATGTTATGACAACCCAAAATTATATCAAACTCCGAACTTTGTTCCCTTTTTGGGTCACCCGGTAGGAGGATGTTATTAATAAAATTACGTCATCAGTTCGATATTCATCATGAATATTGTCACCATTCTGGTGAATTGAAGGCTCTAAAACATTACCTTCGTCCCTGACTCTGTCTCTGTCGTCTCTTCTGCCGCCGTCTCTCCTGTCACCATCCCGCCTATCCCTATCGCCCCTATCAAAGTCACGCCGGTCCCTGTCAAAGTCACGCCGGTCTCTATCACCCCGGTCACCCCAGGCCTCCCTTCTTTCTCCTCCATCCCTCCTTTCTCCTCCATCCCTCCTTTCTCCTCCATCCCTTCTCTCTTCCCTCCTCTCTCCCCCTTCTCTCCTCTCTCCCTCCCTTCCCCAGCCCTCTCTGGGCCGGCTCTCCTCAGCTCGTTCCTTCTGAGCCATCTTCTCCTCAATAGCCCTCATCCGCTCCCTTTGCTTCTGAGCTGCCTCCTCTGCTTCCAGATCACTCTTCATCTTCTCCTCCTTGAACTTCCTCATTTCCTCCTCCCGCTCCCGCTTCTTAGCCTCCGCCTCTGCAGGGGGTGTTTAGTGTTAGTCATATTCTGACCCACCCATCCTCCCTTTTCACGGAGTGGCGACCAAACAAGCCACAAGGCACAAGCTACATCGTACTTTATATTATATTATTAGATATTTATATTATATTATTAGATTATATTATTAGATATTTGCTGCCGAACTTATGATCGTAATATGTTCCATGATAAAAGTACCCCGAAAAAAGAACCTTGAAAAAGTACCCCGATTCTGTAACTACATCCTCAGGAGGCTGACGTCAGTGTTTGTGCCATCACACCGGTAAACAAGTCATCAGATCACTTAAACACTTACCTTTGGCGATTCTATCTTTGTTCCTCTTTTCCGTCAATGTTTTCAGGATCTCAAGCTTCTTTGCCTCCTTCCTTTCCTGTCTTATCTCCTCCAATTCTTCTTCAAACCTCATCACCTCTTCTTGGAACATCTTCTCCTACAAAGAAAGTACACCATTAAAAGAAGCACCCCAAATCTTCATCACTGCTAACGCCTAACAGCTTACTAGTGATTGTAGTAATGCGCTATGTTAACTTTCTATGTAGTGGCCAGATAGCCGAGTGCACAAGAAAATGTGGCACAGGAGAGTTAAATGGGGAGCTGCCCATTGCAATGCGAAGTCTCGGGTGAATGAAGTATAGGAAATACTTCCTTAAAACCGTCTTTTGCTTGGTAACACTGAATCCTTCGATTCAGTGTGTTAGTGAATGGAACCCCACGCACCTTGTTCGACATGATGCTCTGCACGAACACCTCCTTGTCATCCCTCATCCTGAGGAGTCTCTTCCTCGTGGATATGTCGTATTCCCGCTTCTTGATCGCCATCTCTATCCGCTCTGTCTCCTTCTTCTCCCACCACACTTTGTCCTCCTCCTGTGTCCTCTGCCACTCCTCCTTCATTATAGGGATCTCAACCAAGCGCTGTGCTCGCGTGTAGTAGTCCACCCGCTTCTCTACCTGAACACAAGGAAATGTTTTAAAACTCATTATAACACCAAGCGCTGTGCTCGCGTGTAGTAGTTCTCTACTTGAAAACAAGGAAATGTTTTAAAACTTATAATAACACCAAGCGCTGTGCTCGCGTGTAGAAGTTCTCTACCTGAACACAAGGAAATGTTTCAAAAGTCATTATAACAGCGTCTGCTGTGCTCGCATGTAGTAGTTCAAATCTAACAGAGACCTGGTAATCGGAGTTATAACCCTGTAACCGGGCCTGTAACCCCTGTAACGGGGGTTTAACTGGTCACCCCTGCAAGTCTTGTAATGACAGAGTTTACCTGTTTCATCTTCTGCTTGAGGTCATCCTTCTCTTTGCTCATGTGCTCAATACCACGAGCCAACAAGTCCTCTTCCTCCATGCTCAACAACTCTTCTTCGGTGAGCCCTTCGAACGGTTTCTCACCCAACTGGAAGAAAGATATCATGATGAATATAGAGTAATTGTATTGGAGTAGGATGAGCACCGCACCAGAACGCCAGATATCATGATGACGAGATTACGAGAAGAGTAATTGAGAATTGAGAATTGAGTAATAAGTAACCACAAGGCCCTCAACTGCTCCATCAGCTTCTTGACCTTCTCCATCTTGAGGAGTTTGTCCTTGTGTTTCTCCTCCCTCGCACTTCTCTCCTCCGTCCTCCTCTTCTCCTCCTCATCTCGTCGCTTAGTCTCCGCTTTCTCCGCCTCGCGCCTCGTCTTCTCCCTCTCCTGGAGCTCTGCGCGCTCCTTCTCCGTGTTCAAGTTCTCGTAGTACTCCTTTCTGTTCTCTATCATCTCCTTCCGCTTCACCATCGCTAGCTGGTCGCGCTTAGCCGACTTCATGTACGTGCTGATAGCCTCGTGACGCGCCTCGTCCTTTCACCTCCTGAAACAAGCCCGCCATTATACGCTGAAATGCATGCGTAAAGGCATGGATAACATAATGTGTGCTAATGTGTACGCCATGAGAAATTAATTCCACGCACACAAAAGACACGCAAACTGCAGTATGAAATGTCTCCCTAAGAGCTGAAACTCAGTCAAAAATTGTCTGAGAATTGAGAAACTGAGCCAATGATTTAGGAAAAACTAAGAAACTTCGCCGATTCATAATTAAGAAATTAATAAACTTGTAGCTTAGACATTCAATGCTTGAATTCCCGTTTTGTTGAGACTTACTTCAATAAAAAAGGTCCGGCTTTTGAGAACCTTCACTAATGTCTACATGATAATATCTATACCTGTTTCATGTTGGGAGATATGAGTTCCACGCTCTTGTTAAGAGCACCGTACAGGGAAACAAGCTGATTCCTGAACATCTCACTCGGCATCTGCTGTACAGTCGGACCACTGGGGAGACACGATGAGAAACACAGGGGGATATAATGGACTTAATGGAGGGGCTGAGAAACAGCAGTGGAGAGACAAGGTGGGACAACAAGAGACATAAAACACACTCACTGAGAAGCAGCAGTGGAGAGACAAGGTGGGACAACAAGAGACATAAAACACACTCACTGAGAAGCAGCAGTGGAGAGACAAGGTGGGACAACAAGAGACATAAAACACACTCACTGAGAAGCAGCAGTGGAGAGACAAGGTGGGACAACAAGAGACATAAAACACACTCACTGAGAAGCAGCAGTGGAGAGACAAGGTGGGACAACAAGAGACATAAAACACACTCACTGAGAAGCAGCAGTGGAGAGACAAGGTGGGACAACAAGAGACATAAAACACACTCACTGAGAAGCAGCAGTGGAGAGACAAGGTGGGACAACAAGAGACATAAAAACACACTCACTGAGAAGCAGCAGTGGAGAGACAAGGTGGGACAACAAGAGACATAAAACACACTCACTGAGAAGCAGCAGTGGAGAGACAAGGTGGGACAACAAGAGACATAAAACACACTCACTGAGAAGCAGCAGTGGAGAGACAAGGTGGGACAACAAGAGACATAAAACACACTCACTGAGAAGCAGCAGTGGAGAGACAAGGTGGGACAACAAGAGACACACTAACCTGGTAGTTTCTTCTCTCTGGTACTGGATGGTGCTGCCGAATATGAAGGTCTGGGTAGCGTGGTCAATTCGCAGCTGCAGATCTAGAGTTTTAGCAGGCTCAATAATCAGCAGTTCCAACTCCAGAGGCTCAATGTAGGGAATCAGAGACACCACCTGCCAGATAATGCACGTGAGTTCACACGGACCTTTTGTAGAAATTAAAGTGTTAAAAATGATTTTACAGGGTGTTTCAAGACTCGTGTCCATATTTTGAATAGCTACAATTTTCAGACCAAGGGAAAGGGCACTTTCGTTTTATGTTCAAAATGCTGTCATTGTATTACAATTTAGGTTAGTGAACTCAGATTTGATCAATACCTCAATAATTTCTCGAACCAAGCCCCCTTTCTTGAGGTCAAGTTTTGCACTCTTGGTAGCATGTTATCCATGGCTGATTTCACTGTATCGAGACTTAGCTTCCTTACCTACCATATAATGTTATTTTTTAGCAGCCCAGTTGTTCTGGGGATGGGGTTGGCGTAAACACGCTCTTTAAGGTAGCCCCACAAGAAAAAGTTGCAAGGATTTAAGTCAGGCTGTCATTTGGCCATGCGAAATCAGTTCTCCTGGATATCACCTTATCCTCAAATTACCCCTTCAGCCAAGTGATACTTGCTGTGTTGGTATGTGGGGGAGCACCATCTTGCTGGAAATAGCAAGAGTCAAGTATCTTCTTCCTTTTTGGCAGTGAATTGAACTTATTTCGAAGCATGGCTAAGTAGTTAGCTGTTTTGATAGTCTCAGCCTTCCCATCACCATCTTCAAAAAATAGGGTCCGAAAAACCCTTGATGACTGAGACCCATCCAAACTGAATTTTTCAGTTGTTTTAGGTCCCTCATTAACCGCATATGGTTAATCATGTTTGATAGACCCTCTGCAACTCTGAACCAATCCCCAGAACAACTGGGCTGCTGAAAAAGAACATCAGAAGAGAGGTGAGGAAGCTAATTTTCGATACAGTGAAAACAGCTATGGATAACATGCTACCAAGAGTGCAAAACTTGGCCTCAAGAAAGGGGGCTTGGTTCGAGAAATTATTGAAGTATTGGTCAAATTTGAGTTTACTAACCTAAATTGTAATACAATGACAGCATTTTGAACATAAAACGAAACTGTCGTTTTCCTTAGTTTGAAAATTGTAGCTATTCAAAATATGGACACGAGTCTTGAAACACCCTGTATAAGGGATTTTGACTTGATTTATTTGAGTCCACATCAGCAAAGAGAGACTTACCTTGCTGATGGATATCTTGTCGTACACCTGCGCCAACTGCCTCATGAGTCTCAGCACAGCGACACGTCTCACGTCGTCAGTGTAACACTTCAAATCCGTGTACAGAGCCTCCACCTCTTTCAGCATCGTGTCGACCTTGCCACACAGCTTGAGTGGCTGGAAGGTTATCAGCTTCTTTCGTTTTGTTGCTGAGACTACAATCATCCGATCATTCAGTTAAGAATAATCAACCAATTGGCAACTGAATGATAACTGTTAGAAAAGCTTTGGTTCGTTGCTCAACAACAAGTAAGTTTAAACCCCTGTAAGTAGATACACCGTACCTTGATGTGTATTATGAAGGGGGTTACCGCCCTGGCCAGGGTGGATATACCGCACCTTGATAATATGTATTATGAAGGGGGTTACCGCCCTGGCCTGGTTGGATATAACGCACCTTGATATGTATTATGAAGGGGGTTACCGCCCTGGCCAGGGTGGGAATAACGCACCTTGATATGTATTATGAAGGGGGTTACCGCCCTGGCCAGGGTGGGAATAACGCACCTTGATATGTATTATGAAGGGGGTTACCGCCCTGGCCAGGGTGGATATAACGCACCTTGATATGTATTATGAAGGGGGTTACCGCCCTGGTTGGAAATAAGCACCTTGATGTGTATTATGAAGGGGGTACCGCCCTGGCCAGGGTGGGAATAACGCACCTTGATGTGTATTATGAAGGGGGTTACCGCCCTGGCCAGGGTGGGAATAATAACGCACCTTGATATGTATTATTATGAAGGGGGTTACCGCCCTGGCCAGGGTGGGAATAACGCACCTTGATGTGTATTATGAAGGGGGTTACCGCCCTGGTTGGAAATAAGCAGCTTGAGGGGCTGGAAGTCCACCTCCAGCAGTTTGAAGAGGGGTTGTAGTTCAGGGTACACCTTGCCAGGAATGCCATGCTTCACAATGTCAGCTATCAGCGTCTCCCTAGTAGGGGCGTGTTGGAGGTCCAGATAAGCAGCCAGCGTCATGTTCTTATCCTTCGTACTGTTCTGCAGGTCTAGATACTTCTCATTCTCACTCATGGAGGAGGGCAGGGGGATGGCTAGCGTCGCCATCAGCACTCCTGAAGCCAGCATCTGCTTCTCCTGGTCAGTTGCCGTCTTCTTCTGGTCAAACACCAGTTGGTAGTGCTTCATCAGAGCACAAGCTTCAAACAACCTGCCAAGTGGTATACTTTAATACTGTGTACTGGGTTCCACAAACATGTTTTCAGAAGTAAAGCTTATTAGGTTTTTAATAACTTGGCATTTGGAGGTTTGGAATGTCTTAATGAAACTTTCGGATGTGGCTATTTGGCTATTTCGTCACTATTTGGCTATTTCGCCACTATTAGGAATAATGGTGACGCCACCTGTTGTTGGCCTTGCTGAAGACGAGGGCTTGCTTTTTGTAGTAGTTAGCCAAGGCCTGAGGCTTCGGCTTCTTCTTGCTAAGTTGCATCAATGAGTGGATATCATTGATAGTTTTTATAGCTTCCTGGAGAAAAGAAGTAAATTAAAAGTTTGCCGATAAAAGTTTGCAGATAAAAGCTCAATTTATGACGATGATTCATGTTGACGCGATGATAAGATAAAATACGTATAAATTTACTTACCTAATGATTATTGAGTGTCTTTCACTGTCTTGTGTACATAGGAATAAGTAATGTTTGTAAACATAAAAACAATCTAAATCTTGGCTGTATAATAACATTCGTCGTAATAGCAATGGCCTGTACGGAGCCCCTCAGTTTAGATTCCTTGTTTAAGGATCTACAATGAGCTCACCCAAGTTAGGGTCAGTGTTACCTGCCATAGACTGATTGTGATGGCACAGTCTAGCTGGTAGAGACTAGTAATACCTGCCAGAGACTGATTGTTATGGCACAGTCTAGCTGGTAGAGACTAGTAATACCTGCCAGAGACTGATTGTGATGGCACAGTCTAGCTGGTAGAGACTAGTAATACCTGCCAGAGACTGATTGTTATGGCACAGTCTAGCTGGTAGAGACTAGTAATACCTGCCAGAGACTGATTGTGATGGCACAGTCTAGCTGGTAGAGGCGAGTGTCCAGGTGGAGTTGCAGAGACACAGGATCGTTGAGGTTGATGGAGTTGGCTTGGTGGGAGTGCTTAATGATCAGGTTCAGATGGTTCCTAACACTGTCAGACAACTTCCTGAACTCCGTCTTACGCTCGTACTTGATGCAGAACGTGAACGCTGGGGGAGTGGGGGAGTTGTTACCATGGTAACCTGGTAACCATGCTAACCTGGTAACCATGCTAACTTGATAACCTGGTAACCTGGTAACCATGCTAACCTGGTAACCATGCTAACCTGGTTACCATGCTAACCTGGTTACCATGCTAACCTGGTAACCATGCTAACCTGGTTACCATGCTAACCTGGTTACCATGCTAACCTGGTAACCATGCTAACCTGGTTACCATGCTAACCTGGTAACCATGCTAACCTGGTAACCATGCTAACCTGGTAACCATGCTAACCTGGTAACCATGCTAACCTGGTAACCATGCTAACCTGGTTACCATGCTAACCTGGTAACCATGCTAGCCTGGTAACCATGCTAACCTGGTAACCATGCTAACCTGGTAACCATGCTAACCTGGTAACCATGCTAACCTGGTAACCATGCTAACCTGGTAACCATGCTAACCTGGTAACCACGCCAAACTGGTTACCATGCTAACCTGGTGACCATGCGAACCTGGTAAACATGCTAACCTGGTAACCATGCTAACCTGGTAACCATGCTAACCATGCTAGCCTGGTAACCATGCTAACCTGGTAACCATGCTAACCTGGTAACCATGCTAACCTGGTAACCATGCTAACATGGTAACCATGCTAGCCTGGTAACCATGCTAACTTGATAACCTGGTAACCATGCTAACCTGGTAACCATGCTTACCTGGTAACAATTGTTGAGTAATTTATTTATTCTCTTTTGACTCAATGGTACGAATACAAATGTAAACAATGTTGTTCTTTAATGACAATCAATTTCGTCGTTCTACGACATCTTCAGGTCTCAAATTTGATTGTATAAAGTAGTGTTGTAAGGTTTTAAACTATACAATACTACTTTATGTAATCTCACCAAGTTGTGCCATGTCTTGGTACAACTTCTCCACCTTGTTGTTGTTCTTCAGAATGTCCAGAACATGCCTGTACACCTCCCAAAGGAACTTTACCCAAGGTGTCAGGACTGTCCTGTCTGCCCTGTCCTGAGAGTCTTCCCCTGACACCGTAGCTAGCATGAGACTGAAACAGAGAGACTGAAACAGAGAGCACTCAGACGGAGACAGAGAGAGGGAGTGAGTCAGATGTAATGGAGAGGGAGTGTCATATTCGCTATATGGAGATCACGGTCTGTCAGAGATCAAGTTTACTGAATCATTCACTCACACTCATCTAATTGTTGTATCTTACTACTATAAGAAATTGACGACACACTATGGAATGACTAACTTTTCAGGAGTGTGGATCATGTCGAGATCCTCAACATCAGCAATGGATTCTCTGGTGGACTTGGCTTCCTTGCTTGCCTCCTCAGCCCTGTCTTCAGCAGTCTGTACAAACCTCCTGATAATCTGGAAGAGGATTTTCAGTGAATTGTTTGAGTGAATTGATGTTCAATTTTAAGTGAATCGTTTTTCAGTGAATTGCAGTTTAGTGAATTAGTATTCATTGAGTTGATTTTCTATGAGTTGTTACAGTATTCAATGAATTTTTTGTTCAATGTTCAGTCAATTGAATTGTTGTTCAGTGAACTGTTTTTCGGCGAATAAACTTTCATTCATCATTGTTTTCATCCATCTGACCTTCTCGAGAGAGTTGATGTCAGTGTTTTGAGTGAGTATCTTGTACTGATAGAGACCCTCCTTAGCAGCATGTCCCTTCTTGAGCTCCACGCACAGTTGCAAGTAGAGAGTGATGATGGGCTCGTGCAGGTCGTGTTGGTACTGTCTGTGTCGTCTCATCCTCAGCACTTCATGCAATGTCTCCAGGGCATCCGTCTTCTTATTAACCTCAATAAACTCCTTAGCTCGCTTGAGGGCATTTTCTGGGTTCTGAAAGTACACCATCCTGCCCTCAACAAAGAGACGAGGGATGAGAGAAATAATGTTTTGTAAGCAAGTTCAAGTAATTTAGATACTTGCCCAATTAATTAGTCAAATGATCGAAAGATTATTGTGTTATTTCCAGGCTCATGGCAAACTTTGTAGAGAGTTGACAACCAAACAGCAAGGAATTGAGAACAAATATTGTAGAGAAAAACATAAATAATTAGTAATATTTACAGATAAATTACTCCCTATGATACAGAAATCTACTATTTCAAACATATTTCAAGGTATCAATTTAGATTTGAGTAAAAATCTAATACTGGAAATAAATGAACTCAGAGCTCAGTAGAACTGCATAGCAGTGAATTTAAAACTAATTTAATTATTGTTATTCATTAACATAAATACGTATTATACTCTGGAGTTAAAATCCTTCATAAAACAGTGCATCTTCATTCTTTGAAATGCCTCTTTCAATGAATGTGTATTGAATGGATATAACGATATGGTTAATGTTTTTGAAAGGACCTGTACACTTCATTTTTAGAATTAGAATTGTTCTAATTCATGAGAATTCATGAAACAACCAACAGTAGTGCAGTACTACAGTAATAAGTGATTTATCGAGTTCTGTGTGAAGGATCAAGATATTATGATGTATTTCAGCATGAAATAAAGTGTATTCCTTGAAACCACAGGCTAACACATAACTTTCACATGTACAAACAACATTCCCCAGCTTCTTCTGCAACTTGCAAGGGGAGACTTACACCTTTTCTACCTGACATCTTTTTCAATACTTCATATTTCACTGGGCATGGGGGGGATGAAGCCCAAGGATCAAAAAACCTGGACTGACCCAAGAATTGGAAAAGTACGGTAGGGTTTGGTTTTGGGTGGTAGGCATATTAGGGCAATCTTCCTGTCAACATGAGATTTTGATGCTATAATTTATGTTTTGCTATTGTATAGATACCTATCAAATGGTTTCAAACTGTTATCATAAGACATAATGTAGGCGGACAGGCGGTTTAAATATCGGTTTAGACTTAAGTATGCTAAAAAACCTCGAAGAAGCTCTTGAAGCTGATTTATCAATTTAAAAACCGGTTTTTCGCAGATGACTCACATTTTTTTGAGCTAGACACTTTAAATGTTTTGTTCAAAAACCCATCATCCATACCTATGACACCCTGTAAACCTTGTGTAATGCTTGAACATACACATACACACACACACACACACACACACACACACACACACACACAGTCTCACCCACAGCTTCAACTCATCAATATCTCCAGACACAGGTAGTGTCAGTAAAAAGATTCCGACAGTTTGATTATTTCCCGAATAGCACTGCCCAGCTTGCCCTGCGCCCCCGAATGTCTGGTTATTTCTCGACTGATGTTAGCAATCTGCTGGTGACACAGATGACACTTCTTGTACCGCTCTTCGCGGGTTATGTCAATGTTTCCAGCAGGTGGTGCGTTGATGTTGTCTCTGATGAGCTGCCCGAAGCTTCTGATTATGTGTTTGAGAGTGCTGCATGCTACAAATAGGTGGTTCTCGTGTTTTGAGTGGAACAGGGTGCGTAGGGCTGGCAACACAATCGTGCAGATGTGAAGGTCCCAAATAGCTGGCCGGCTCTGGATCGCCTGCAGAGGTAGTAAGGGTCAGGGATCAAGGGAACTGTTCAATTATACGTTTTACAGAACATTAGATAGAATAATATACTGCTTTTACTTTTATTACTGTAATTAGGTGTATATTACATGATCAAGGGGCTATCAACTTCTTACCTACCTGTCTAAGTAACAAGTGCCTGAAGATTAGATATAGTATGAACATTTTTACACGCCACACAGTAATCTATCTATAAAAGTATTCTACTAACTTGACATTCAGCATTAAGTAAGATATCTTCTAAATTCGGCGGTCTGAAGACTAACCTGGAACATGTCGACTGCGACCCTGGTCTTGTGTCCAAAGCCACCTCCAAAGCCTCCTTGATGTCTCCTTTGCTCCACACCGTCCTGACGTACTTGCAGGTTCCTGCAGCTGAGTTCTAGTTAATTCCTAGAAGGGAGGAGGGGTTTCAAACACAAGGTTATAAGATGAAATGGTTTGGGGATAATTTTAAGTGATATGACCTTTTATTTTATTATGATAAAATGGGGATTTTTAAAATTCCCAAAATCAATTATATCAAAACTAACCCTTTAAATTTTAAATCGATACGGTGTAGTGCGGGGAACTTTGAAAGGGGTTACTTTGAAAAGCTTGGGGAATTTTGAATTTTTCCCAAAAAGGGAAAAGCAAAAAAACGAATTTATTTGTTTTTATATCACTTTTTTTTCATTTAACAAATAGGTTTCTACTAGAACAATTTTTTCCAAAATAGAAGTCATTTTTCTTTTACATTTTCCCAAACGATTTCAAGGAAAGTCCTTTCATTTTGGGTATTTTTTATGTCTGATTTGGGAATATTTTTTCCCTTTTTATTAAAATTGTACACTTTTTTTCCCGATTATATCTTGATCAGAATGTGTTTTTGCTTACAATTTTGATTTTTTTTGTGTTTTTTTTTATATTTTCATAATACCCTTATTTATGCTTTTTTGAATTTTATTTTAAAAATTGATCCATTTTCCCAAAATTTTTCTCATCAATGATTGGGGCATTATTTTTTTGTAATTCAGTAGATACAAAAGTTTGGGCCTTTTTCTTGCCAAATCCCAAAATTTGAGGACCTATAAAATTGTATTTAAAAAATTATCAGCGAATTGGGGGAACTTTTAACACTTTTAAAAGTTGTCAAATTTTTGCCCCCAAAGGGAAATTTTTTTAAGAATGGCAAAATAAGAAGAATTTCAAAAGTTTTTAAAACCCCAAATTTAAACGTAATTTTAAGCAAAAAATCCAAAAAAATTTTTTGAACAACACTTTTTAGGGCGGACGGGTTTTACCATCTTTAAATTTATGAAAAGAAGTATGTGGTAAACGAACCTTTTCCCTCAACCCCCAATTTTGTCCAAAACATTAAAAACCCCATCCAGGAGGCTTCTAATTTTTAAATTTATGTTCAAAGACCCAGAGCCAAAAATTTAAACAAGAATTTTAAATTTTTATCACGGGTCACGGCTCTGTTTGAACAAAACGTTTCACATCCGGTTTTTTTAAATGTCCCTTTTTGGTTATAAGAAAACGAACTTTTTGGGATGTGTTCTATTTTGAGGGCAGTTAGAAAAAAGAAAATCGTTTTAAAGTTACCCTGTCAACCCTTTTTTAAAAATTATATATTATTAGTTATTTTATCATATTTCCATAATTTTAATTAATTTTTGTGTTGGTGTTTCATATATTACTGACGTTACCTAAATTATTCATAAAGATTCAATGTTTATATTTGGGTTATATTAAAGATACAAAATTAAAAATTGTTTAGGTTTTTTGTTTTATCTAAGGAAACGGGCTTTTATTGGGTTACCAAAAGGGGAAAGGGGCATTTATTAAGAGATGAATTTATCTGGGGTTGTTTGGGGAAAAGGGGGGCAACACAAAAAGGGCGTTGGAATTTTGGGGTTGAGCAGTTAGAGGCCCAGCTTGACCTGTTGGGCATCACAGATGATGCGAAGAAGACAAAGCCCTGTGCAGCAGTTAGTGGAGAAGCTTATGAAATGCTGAAGAACTTGTCAACACCAAAAAAAACCAACTTGAGAAGAGTTTTGATGAGCTCAAAGAATTGTTATTGAGGCATGTGAAACCAAACCAAATTGGTATGGTGATTATTCAGTAGAATTATTTTCAAAGATCAGATTGGGAGAAAGAAGGTACAGAGTTTCTAGCATAGTGAGAAGATTTCAAAAGAAGGCTGAAGAACTTGGTTTGATTCAT
>WFMF01000175.1:310105-354758 GCA_011033025.1 Beroe forskalii | reverse complement strand
ATAGGTCCTACAACGGTATCGCTATAGTTATACGTGTTTAGCAAGGACCCTGGTTAGGCGCATGGAGTGCGCGGCAAGCGCTAGAACCCCTTGTTAGGAGAAATAGCTTAGGTGTGTACGCGCCACTCTGCGAATTGTGGTGTGCAGTGCGCGCTAGGGAGCAGTCAGGCGCAGGCAACGCCTGCCAATATTTCAAAACACGCAACTGACTTCGCGCGCATTGCTTTCTTTGCGCGTTACGCGCAAATTATATCACACAAATGGCTGACAATTATTAACTGCATATAATAATGACAACGCGCGCCCCTGTTAATAAAAACTAGGATGAGACCGGCAAACGTAATTGGCATTAATGTTTCAATGCCAAATTAGAATCTCAATTTGAATGAATGTAAGAAAATTTGTGTGTTCATTTAATCGTTTTATGTCGCAAACAAAGACTGGATTCTTTCTGAAATAATAATACGTGATATGATATCGAAGATTAAACAATTTAAAAATAATCCAAGAAGGAAAATAAAGGAAATATGTGAAACTTTGCATTGCTGTTTATGCAATCACTAATGATCTAAAGAAATAAAGCAGCATAAGAATACATCTTTAATGTACTGATAATTAAGTGTGGGATCACCCGAAACCATTCCAGTGGTGAGTGAAACGAACCGAAACCACCTGGCACCTTAAAATTAACCCCAAAACCACTCAAAGTTTTGTTCAGGTTGGTTTCACAATTTAAGGTGGTCCACCATGTTTTGAGGCACCCAAACGAACCAAATAGGGTGTTTTCTTGGCCCGATATGACCGCTTTAGTCTCAATTCGGTAATTTTCATGGCTCTTGCTGGTTCGGGTGGTTCCACTGGTCCCTGGCCGTGGTTCTGTATTTTATTTTGTTTTGGACGGTCTTGGCCCGAAATGACCGTTTTAGCATCAATTCGGGTGGTTCCACTGGTCCTGGGTGCTTAATAAACGACCATTTAGCTACAAGAGAATGCCTCATTCAACTTTGTAAAAATACTACTGTTCTAAAAACTAAGTCAATTTAAGAAATATTATAAAGAAAATATTAAAGAAACAATATAACTGCTTGGAAATATTGAAAAAAGAAGTTCGCACCATGTGCCGCTAGCACATAACGTGTTTTCTAATAGTACTGACATCTTTCTGAGCTGCTCTGTCAAGCCAATGCAGCTCTTTTCTCACACTGCAGAAATCAGCAGAATCGCTGATCAGTAAATCATGGGGCAGGTCAACTTGCACCCCTACCCCAGCACTCGACACTTCAACCTCCAATAAATCCTCCAGGTCGCTATAAGATATTTCCTTGTACTTTTCTACTGGTAAGAATTTGATAAGTCTGAATGGCATGGAAAGGGTTTGGTTGCCTTTAGAACGGCCCGACAAGTCACTCATAAGATTGGTGTTTAGAACGACCGTATCACAACTGTCCGTGCTGCCAAAGGAAATGTCGTTCCCGGCGCAATCCTCCTCGGAATAAGCCTCGTAAAGTTCCCTCCGTGGACTTTTTCTTCGTGGACTTAGTCTTCGTGGACTTTGTCTCCGTGGACTTTTGATCTTTGGACTTCGTCTCTGTGGACTTCGTCTATGTGGACTTTCTCTGAGCGGACTTTCTCTCCCGAGGGTACCGCAGTTAGAATCAGTTTCATCAAAATACGACGGTACGCGAGGCAATGCGAGATCCTCCTCGTTAATACTGACTGCTCCTGCCTCGTTTAGCAGTGTGTCTGAGACAACGGAAGGGCTGGAGAAGTAAAGGGGAGGAGGGCGAGGTGAGGCAATGTCGTAGAGGAAGGAGGGGCAGGTGCTGAAGAGGAAGGAGGTGTCTGTTGATGCTTTAGAGAGAGGGAGGAGGAGGGTGTTGTCTCCTCCCACCTGATGTACTCGGCTTCTTCTCCAGGGATATTCTGTGTTGTCAGGGGAGAAGGAAACAGCAGCGACTCCTCTCTGGGTGGGATCTAAGTAGACTCTGGGGTGGCATCCCTCATTGTAGGATCCAAGTAGCCTCTGGGGGTTGGATCCAAGGTCCTCGGTGTGGGATCCAAGTTCCGGGATGAAATATCCTTGGGAGTAGGGTGGTGTCGCGGTGTAAGGTGTCGTGGAGTCATCCCTAAAGAATCCACATGAGAACTGATAATAGACGCGGTTCTGGTAAGTGTGGATCTGTCTGTGAGATCCCCTGACATGAGATCCCGTGAGCAGCTGAGATCCCCTGAGATATCCCGAGTGATGGCTGTGAGGTCGAGTGTCAGGTCTCTCTGCATGGTTGTTAGGAGGTATTCAGCGTCCAGGTCAGCTAAAAGCTTCCTCATCTTCTCTCTTTTAGCTGGGAGGAGGAAGGTTTAGCGAGGCTTTTAAATGTGCGCTCAGAATACTTACGCGGTCAAAATGACGTCATTAACGTTGTACACGCTGCCAAATTGTTGAAAATGTAAATGACCGCCTATTTTTTTGTGCGTGGTGCAAAGGGGTAAGCCACTGAGCACTTTCTACTGTTCTATAATCTGTACTTGTTGAATGAAAACGACAAAAATATCAGTATGATACTTTTTGATTGCTTTTTTAAAGAGAAAAACTGAAAGGAAATACTTCGGACTAACCTTCGTCTTCGTAGTGGAGATTTTCAAAGATTGCGTCAACTTCTGCCTCCTCAAACTGGGGAATGCTGTTACACTCCAGAACTCCTGAAAAGGTCACGGTGAATAGGGTTACTGATCCGACAGATAGTGATCTTTACACTTCCTGAACATAAGAAACTTAATATTCATTATGCAATGCAAGTCCTGAAAAGGTCACATCTTGGTTATGATCATTTTATTTCTCTGTAGAAATTATTTTATTTCTCTGTAGAAATATGATCCGACATATCTTTAAACTTCCTCAATGTTAGAATATAATCATTCATTATGCAATGCAAATGGCCATTGTCTTATTTTTTGAATCGTGGCGAGTTACACAGGCCAAAGCGCATGCCACAATTGCCGCATGCATTATGGAAATTTTAGAATCCTCCGCAGATGTCGAGACACATGTGTAAGCCGCTAAATTTATTGGCAAATAATAGCATTGAAAAATTGCCGCCTTGGCACCAATGACCAATCAGCGCCCGTCTGGCGCCTATCGGCGCTGGTAGGCGCCTGGTCGGTGCTGATCGGTGATACCACCGATTACCGATGAAAATTTGTTCATTTTCCATCGGCACCGATCAGCACCAATCAGTGATATCGCCGATTGGCGCTGGACGGCGATTTCGCAATGTGGTCATTTGCCAATTGATTTTGACCCCTGGTACTCACCCTGGTAACTGTGTTCCTGGTGACACTTGGTAGAAGTGCATTGAGAGGAGGTACACTTCCTAGCAGGAGGGGACGGGGTGGCGATGAGACAAGTGTTATTTGTGGTGTTATCAGTGTTATTAGTGGGGTTATGAGTGTTATTAGTGGGGGTATGAGTGTTATTAGTGGGGTTATGAGTGTTATTAGTGGGGTTATCAGTGTTATTAGTGGGGGTATGAGTGTTATTAGTGGGGGTATGAGTGTTATCAGTGGGGTTATCAGTGTTATGAGTGCTATTTGTGGTGGGTGTAGCAGTTGGCTGATGATCGAACGCCACAGCAGAAGTTTTAGAATCCGGAGGATCCCCAGTCACCGGAACATCTCGAGATGGGGCACCAGATTCGTAGGATTGGGGAAGAGTGGAGGAGGTTGGAGTCGAGTTAGTGTTCGTCGAGATTTCGTTTTTACCTCTCTTTCCATCTTCATCTGGCCAAAAGTTCAGTAATACCTGAAATACGTGGTTGAATAACTTCACACAAATGCAAGGAGCTTAACGGTTTTGAATTGATATGAGAAATGTTTTATTCTTTCGAAAATCATGATGGTCATCAGAATAAGACGTTGGCATTTGTTGGTTGGGTTGTTTAAGACTATAATCGACACGAGTTTGGTTTTCTGGAAGCTTTGAAATAGCATGTGATAATTGTCACAACTGTAGCCACACGATACTGCAACGCACACAGATAGGATACAGACATGGACGCTAAACACAAATAAACTTACTCTCTTGCCAACTTGGTGATGGAACACCAGATGTCCTGTTTTGAAGGAAAATATTCCATGTGAATTCTGAACACTTTTACAGTAAATTTGAGTATTTAAGTGTATGATAAACGGCAATATTTCTACCTCTTTTTCATAAATTGTCAAAATCTATTAACACGAGCTTTCCCAGAAGAATAAATCATGAATCAGACCCCACTGTACACGATTATAAGAGCATGGTTACCATGGTAACCACAGTAGCATTCAATGTAATTTAATTAAAGTGAGAAAAGGTGAATTTGGAGTAAACTCATCTGGCGCTCGATTGTAATTAGCCATGAATCACTCGTAAAGTCCTACCTTTAATAATGTGTTATAATAAGCTGTGTAATATAACATACACTTATTGCTACTTATTATTCGTGCCCCAAATCAAATTCCATTCAAATTTCCAACTAATTCTAGAATTGATTTAAATCGAAATTGCGTCATTCAGTATATCAATAGCTATGAATGATCAAGAACACATGATTTACAGGGCGTTTCATAATTCTTGTATAAACCTTGCATTGCTAACAGTTTACGCCAATTGCATGGACAAAAATAACTGACATTTAAATAAAACGTGTTACCTGAATGTTTGATTTGTCAGAACTGGCTTTGTTTTCGCAGGGAATGTTGATCAGAGTACAGGTTTCCTTCTCAATTACCTGATCAAAAGTTAGATTTCACCTTCTTTGAATGATGCAGAAGAGTTTTGTGTCAGTGAATGTCAGTTCATGTCTCATGACGATTTCTGTTTTTTTCTTATCCTCGTTAAAATGAAGAAAAAGTGAGAGTTTCAAATATCTTCGGAAATTATCATTTCATAGCTAAATGCTGCCCATTTGATATTAAGGACTTAAGGAGGTCATTTTGACAAATTGATTCACAATTTACATGACCCACAGCATCAATCGGTTCTAGAAAATGAAAAAAGGCCTCATGAAACTTTGAACCTCAGTTTTTTCTCTTACTTTTTACCTCAGTCCGTACCTCCATTATTTGTTTCTCACCTGATTCCGAACCTCCATTATTTGATTCTTACCTCGGGCTCTGAAGCCAGTGTCAGGTCGTGGGTTAGGGTGGACAGTTTGTCTCTTACTTCTTACCTCAGTCCGTATATCTATGAATTGATTCTTACCTCGGGCTCGGAAGCCAGTGTCAGGTCGTGGGTTGGGGTGGACAGAACGGATCTGTCTGATTCTTACCTCAGGCTCTGAGGCCAGTGTCAGGTCGTGGGTTGGGGTGGACAGAACGGATCTGTCTGATTCTTACCTCGGGCTCTGAAGCCAGTGTCAGGTCGTGGGTTGGGGTGGACAGAACGGATCTGTAGGGGGAGCAAGGAGTGGAGGCTCTGTTCAGATACTGAAATAACAAAATGATAATAATAAGTCACTGCCAGGTTTCACACCACTTTGAATGAACGCACTTGAAATTACACAGGCAAAATTCTGCTGAATTAAGTCTGGTGATGATAATTTGAATCATAAAAATTCTTATCGGAAGAGAAAATGAACAATGTTAAGATTGATTGAAGCCCTCCGTGGAGGGGTGCCGCTTTTATGGGCAGAGAAAAATAAAGAAATGAAGCTGAACTCACGGGCAGGTTGGCTCGGGCGAGGTTTTTTAGAATCTGCTGCTTGGCGCTGGAAAGAGCCCTGCCCTGCTCCTGATTCTTGGAGAGAGCTGGCTCCTTGTCCTGTTCCTGGCACTCCGTTACAACGCACGACGTAGAGGCGGACTTGCGAGGGGAGGTGTTGACAATCACTCGGATTGGGGCTACAGGGATCTCTTCTGAGAGGGTGGGATGTCCACTGTTAGAATCAGTAGTTTGAGGACGTGGAGTGTCTAAAGCAGGTGGAAAACGAGTGGGGATATCTTCTTTTTCTTCTCTTGGAGAGGATAGATTAGATTCTTCTCTCTCCTCATCGCAGGTTTGAATGATCGCATCACTCAGTGACACCACCGACTTTGACACCGTCAACCCTTTCATTTCCTCTGTGCCACTGCACTGAACGGCGGATTCCTTGGTCAGTGTTTGACTTCCACTATAATCGGAGGAACTGTTGTTGTTTTTGTCACCAGTTTCCAGGTCATGAGTTGAAGTGTCACGTGATACGAGATCACGTGATACCAGATCACGTGGGGTGGATGTGGCGCAGGGTACCAAGTCACATGTCATGGAGTTGCTGCTAGGCAACAGGAATGGGAACTGCTGTGGTGAAACAGACAAGTGGTTTTCATTGGTTGGTGTATCACGTGACATGGATGAATGATTTTGATTGGTTGGTGTATCGCGTGATTTGGACGAATGACTTTGATTGGTTGGCGTATCACGAGATTTGGACGAATGACTTTGATTGGTCGGTGATCCAAACTGCGGGGATCCCCTGGGCGTCATATCATCGTCACCAACGAGTGTTGTCGACAACGGTCCAGGGTCGACATCTTTCATTAGCGCCGATAACTGCAAAAAGAGCGGAAAATAGTTGCAATATATCATGAAGACTACAGAGTACAGACACCAGCAATTGTTCGTCATAAGAATAGGTATAATTTAATATCAACAGCATTCGAAACAAAAAGCAAATACGACCTTACGACATTTTTAATGGGGTAATTTTAGGGTTAATCATAAACAGAACTACCTTAGTACATGAAATTAAGAACTCCGAAAATTAAGAACGCACATTATTAGGCAACACCAAATTAATAGTAAGGGCTGTATTTGATATATCTGAACATGGGTGTGAAATAAATCTTAATCTAGGTTTGAGGGTTGCATCCGATAGCATATAGGTCAAATATATACCAAAAAAAAGTTTCAAAAATTTTCGATGCAGAAACCCATTTTTTGGCTACACCCATTTTGGGCAGTAGCCAAAAAATGAATCAACGATATCTAAGCTTCTGTTTATGGAAAAGTTATAAATGACCTCTCTAACTGACGTAGAATTGGCAGTTTTACTAGGGTAGAATATGGTTTTAAGCTTCTATCTCATCCCGTTCCCGAGATAATCCCAAATTTGGCCATTTTGGCTGTCCGTCAGGCCCAATTTGGGCATATGGGCAGCTTATGAGATGGAGAACATCAGAACCATGTAACTAGACTGGAAATGATCGGTTTATGAGGGTAGAGCATGGTTTCAAGGCTCTATCTCAACCCGCTCCCGAGATAATCCCCAATTTGGCCATTTTGGCTGTCCATGAAGCCCAATTTGGGCATATGGGCAGCTGATTAATGGAGAACATCAGAACCATGTAACTAGACTGGAAATGTCCGGTTTATGAGGGTAGAGCATGTTTTTAAGGATCTATCTCAACCTGTTCCCGAGATAATCCCCAATATGGCCATTTTGGCTGTCCATGGGGCCCATTTTGGGCATTTGGACAGCTTATGAGATAGAGAACATCAGATATAAGCATTTTTAATAGCTATTTCGCTTATTATTTATCAAATCAATTTTTTACGTTACACCAAAATAAGCATTTTTTGTGGCCTGAGTGCTTAATTTTCTGCTTACTTAATTTCATGTACCAAGGTATGCGGTGAGCTAAAATTCAGTTTATGAAGAACTAACCTCGTTAACGTACTCCAGAAGCCGTGTTTCAGTGAGCGGAGCCTCCTGGTCTTGCAGTATGTTACTCTGAGTAAAAGTCGGGAGATTAGACTGTTTGAAATACTGATAGAAATAAGCAAAATCAATGATTAGAAATATAAAATAGTACATGGTACGCAAGTATCGAACCCTGAACCTGAGCAAAAAGGTTCAAATTCGTGAGTTCAATTTCTGTTACAAAGCTGTAACACTGTAAAAATTCCAAATGCTGGTAAATAAAGTGCTATTTACAGTGAAAATTTGTAAAATAATGTAGAAACCTCCAGCTTGACATCCGATGAAAACCCCGGGAATTTCATTGATCAAACACAAAACAATTAATAAAATTGTCAGGCTATAGCGAATTCAGCCTGGTAGATTCACAAAAATGAATTCAAATAGAGTACGAATCATGCACCAATGTAATTTATTCAGATTATGTTAACATTATATATTAAGTAAAGCTGAGAATGTAACATGAGCAGAGTTTGGTTGTGGGTAACAGGGGGCATGATGGTATGTGATATTATGTGACTGCTCAAGACATTGGACTCAGCGGCAGCAAAGTTTGGTGTTAAGTTTGCTGATATAAAATGTTTCAAATGTCTATTTAACTATGTGTTTGATGTGTATTGGCATTAGTCAAGGTATGTGAGTTAAATGGTGGGTTATACCACTACTGAATAGACGAATAGTGTCTGATGATAGCCTAATTATCTTCATGTGAGGCACATTGCCAGCCCAACCCATGGTGGGCTAGCAATGTGCCGAAATCTCAACCAAATTTATTGGATTCCATTGGCTCAAGGCAAAACTGCCATATTCCTTCCTGCATTATAACAAATAACACCATCTCACTTTCTTTCTGTACAGATGCCTGAGCAGAGCTCGGACGTTATCTTAGTAAACTTACATGACTCTGCAGATAGTTCACCAAGGCATCATCAGTCCTATCATTGACAAAGGTACGATACTCTGAGATGTTCGAGAAGAGGCTCTGGGTGCTGCCAACACTGGGCAAACTGAAAAAAAAAACGTTATATGATGTACATTAGGAGGATTGAAAGGGGAAAGGGTAATAAATACAAAATTAACAACTATTTGAAGATTACAGACTTCTCTGAAGTTTTCATTGGTTTTGATATTTCATAGGGATCGTTCACATATTACGTAATCACCTAGGGGGAGGGGGATGTTTCTGAATGATTACGTTACATGTTATTTTAACAAATACAACTACTGTAAACTTGATTACGAGGGGGAGGGGGTTAAAATTGGCCGAAAATTGATTTCGTTATATGTAAACGATCCCTTACTGGGATATGGGCTGCCAGTCTAAAGCTGATACATCTCTTGAGCTACACCAGTAAACCCTTGGAAATTATCTCAAAATGGCCAAGAAATAAGCATACATCTGTATATTTTTCAATAATTTCATAACTCACTGAAACATTTTGCCATCAACTCGTGGCTTCTTGTTGAAATAATTCAGCCCATGCTGTATCTCTGTATTACAATATAATGAACATAGTTTCTTTAGCTTTGTATGTGTGACTACAGGCAGGGTGAATTACAAATAGTTTCTTTAGTTTATATTATAGTTTATATTTAACCACATTAAATTCAAAGATTCTTACCTATAATAGTCGTCTTCCATAAACCTCCCCTGACTTAGAGTTTCCTCATAAATGCTACTAGGTTGTTCCAAGCAGTATCTAGAACTCTGGAGGAATTAATAAAAATCAGTTTAACACAAAAACTTATAAAAAATAAAATTCAGGGTACTTACTGGAATTTAGGTAGGTACCCACTGGTTTTATTTTTCATATTGAAACAAACATGTGATATTATTGCACATTGCAATTTAATTACAGAACACAATCAATCATGTACATGGGCTTTTATCATTATTAAGATAAACAGTGACCTACCTAACAACAGGTTACCTTTTCTCAATAAATCCAGTTAGGGTTTTGGTTTTGGTTAGCTAAAAACGCGGGTTAACCGGTATTTCAGCTTGGTTCGGTTAACCGACCGATTTCCCTAAACGGTTAAATTGCGAAATCAAAATATTCGGTTATGGTTTCGGTATCAGTTTACTGAAAATGCCCAGTTAACTGCTATTTCGGTTTCGGTTGGTTAACCAGTTGTTTCCTACAGTGACCTTGTAGAAACCTACCTGTGCAAAGAAGTCTACAGCAGAAGGAATATGGGAGGGGATTAAGCTTTCTTCATGGTCACCATTTTCTTTTTCAGTTGCCTTAATCTCACTCTGAATGGTGGATGCTAGACCAATAGCTTTGCTTATATTCCTAATTCTAGATTTGATATCTTCAGATTTACTTGTGTGAGTAACATTGTTGTTTAATTTTGGGCTCTCAACAGCAACTTTTTCATTGTTGGCTTTCTTTGCAGCAACACGATCTTCAACCCGCTTCCATAGATCTTCATTTGAGAAATATCTTTTGAGTGGTGGTGAGCTGGTTGAAGCAGCCTCTAAATTCTTCTTCCCACACTCAGTCTTTTCATGAAGTCGTTTTAATACACGGTCTTGCAGCAGCTCACGGAAATTCTGCTTGTCATCAGAATTGTTTGTGGAATTCTGGTCAATGTTATGTGATTCCAGAGTTCTTACTTTGCAACTGATCTTACTATCATCCCCTGATTGAGCAAGTGAACTATTTGATTTAGTAGTGAGTTTATTCACTTCACTATTACTTGTTTCCATGACATTTTGAACTCATAAAGATCATAACATGCTTTAGAATGCCTGTGGTGGTTGTGGAGTAGGTACATCAAAGAAGGAAAAGTTCAAAAGTTCAAATAGGTATTCAATATAAGATAGTAGATGAGACATTGGTTGCAATATTTAGTGATTGTCAATGCCATCTTGGTTCATCAAGATGTTTCAAAGTTTTTTGTATAATTAAAGCAACTAATACAACCTCTGAAATTCTACCTGCATGTATTTTTGATTTGATGTTAATGAAAAATTTATTCCTTTTTGATTTAGAAGCAATATGGCTGGTCTTTGGTGTTGGTGTAACTTAACTTGAATAAAAGCTTAAATCCATTAGTCATAGTGAAAACAAAACATATTTAGAACTTTACAGAGTTGGTGTTAATTTAAACCACAAAAAACTGGCCTTATACCAGGTGAAAGTAGTTCATATAAAGTCGCCAGGCACTTCATATGAACTCACACGAATTCATATGAATTTGTTTACCAGTTCAAGTTGTAAGTTGTGGAGATCAATAAAGAAATTTTGTTTACTCAAATAAATTTTTATATGAAAGAATTCCAGATGAACTTCATATGAATTCATAAGAACTCCATATGAAGTCCATCAACTTCATATGAATTTCATATGAATTTATATGCATTCAAAAAAGCAGATGAACCAGTTCACCAAATTTTAGTGAACTGAGATGCATATGAAATATGCACATTCGATTCATATGAATTCAACCCAGAATCCAGTCGGCATTGAACTCATATGAAAAAATGTCCACATGCACTGAAAAGTCCATTTTGTGGACTCGTGTTTAGTGAACTTCATATGAATTCCACAAAGTTAAGTGGATTTCAACGGAGCTGAAGTCCGTAGCGAATTCACTCAAATTCAACTTTATTATTGAATAATGACTCGACGGGCGATGTCCGTCTCTTTCTTCTGACTTGTTGTTGCGCAAAGTGACGTCCAAATGTGGAACGTTGCGCCGCGCGCGCGAGGGTAGGGTAACATCCTACGAATATTGACAAAATATGAGTTGAAAGAAGGTCGCAATTTGCTCTAACCAGGACCTTGCCTCGTAGGATGTTACCCTACCTTCGCGCGCGGCGCAACGTTCCACATTTGGACGTCACTTTGCAACCTCGCCATCCAGTCAGAAGTAATAAACGAAGCAATCGTCCGTCGAGCCAGAAGTTGTCTGCGTCCCGACTCTGCGCGCGCGCCGCGCCTCGACTCACAGAGCTCTGTTGCCAAGCGTTGCCTGGCCCCCTCGCGCGCCCCGACTCTTAGGCAACGTCTGGCAAGAGCTCTGTGAACGTGAGTCGAGGCGTGCGCGCAGTTCCTAAGCCCGCATAGGTGTGTGTACGCGCCGTGCGCTTCGCGCTGACGCGCTTCCCTGGGGAAGCGCGCCGGGCCGCGCGAGCCACACAGGGATATACGTGTTTAGCAAGCGCGCAGGGGCCAGGCAACGTCTCGACGGCGCGGGCGATGTCTGTCCCTTTCTTTTGACTTGTTGTTGGAAGGCGCAAAGTGACGTCCAAATGTGGGTATCTCTCCCATATAAACGGCTCTGAGTGACGTCACAGATCTATATGTCAATTTTTCTGTATCCTAAACCTAACCATAGCCCTAACCAAAACCCTAACCTTAATCCTAACCTTAACCCTAACAAATCCTGACCCTAATCCTGACCCTAACCCTAGTCCTTAAAGCGCTAGGTGCGCTTAATTATATTTTTCTGAGTGACGTCATTGTCATAGATAATGAAGGCTCCCGTTTATATGGGAGACGTACCCAAATGTGGAACGTTGCGCCGCGCGCGAGGGTAGGGTAACATCCTACGAGGCAACGTCTGGCAAGAAAGACGTACCATGTGGGCCGTTGCGCGTGCGTTGACACACCTACGGTGGCCGAGGAGCTTGCCACATGCTATAATGCCATATGCGTCCGGGTCCCTGTTTGTTCGCGTGCGCGCCTTTTCTTTTCTGAACTCGCGCGCAAAATAGGTCCTAAATGTAGGAGTTAGGAAAACCGTTGACCGTTGCCCTAACCAGCGCCCTGGTTTCGCGCCCCTGGTTAGGGGAAGGAAAACCGAGGAGCGGAGGCTCACTTTTTTATATAACTAACTTGGTAACTTGGTGTAGTTTATCTATATCCGTCAGTCAGAAGGGCCATCAGATGTCCGACCACCTTGAGGTCGATGGCATGTAATCTACCAATGAGTTCGACCAGCTGCATGGCAGTCGACTTCCTAAGCCCGCATAGGTGTGTGTACGCGCCGCGCGCTTCCCTGGGGAAGCGCGCCGCGCGAGCTCCACACAGGGATATACGTGTTTAGCAAATCAGGGCCTAAAACGTGACAATGTCCATTCAAATATCATCAAAACAAAATTGATTTACTAGAAATACTTCAATAATTAAAAGACATTGTATGTATATGTATTTCTAACAAGAAAAAAATCAATATCTTTTATGCTCCTAAAGCTTTAAAGTATGTGATTATTAATCTAAATCACTTAACTACTTAAGTAATTAACTGCTCGTAAATTTGTAAAGATACAATTGTTTAATACAAATATTTTATTCAATTTCAACTAATTAATTACAGGACTTTAATAAGGATCCAAATTTACAACTCATAAGATAATTTACCTATCATTCGAGAGTCCAACTGTTCACTCAATAAACTATAGTAGCAATTATAGGAACTACAGTAGAATTTAAATCAACTTAATTCTTAAGTTCTTCCTAAGAGTCCTGAGTTCATATTTTTCTCAATCAACGATACCCAATACTCAGTATTAAGTCAGTAACAAGTTATAAAAAAGTGAAGTAACACGACTCTATAATACAAATGTCAAATAGCACTGCCCTTTAAAACGCTCTAATTATGCACCTTCCAGGCATGTTTATGCAATGCATTCAAAAACCCTATCGGCACCAGGGTACCGTTCGCAATAAATTAGCACTGCCCTGTCTACTACTATACAAATTATGCACCTTCCAGGCATGTTTATGCAATGCATTCAAAAACCCTATAGGCACCAGGGCGTTCGCAATAAATTATTACGCACTGTAGTGCCAAAATCCGGATTTATTACGCGCTGTAGGTCATAATAATTTATTATGGTGCAGTGGAACAGTGCGTAATAATTTATTTCGCACAGTTGAGCAAGCTGTACCTTCATTAATCATAATTTAAAACATTTCCTTGTGTTCGAAAATATTGCCATTTTTCGAGTTCTCGTGTGTAATATGACGGTTAGTACTTTTTTTTCATTAATCATAATTTAAAACATTTCCTTGTGTTCGAAAATATTGCCATTTTTTTGAGTTCTCGTGTGTAATATGACGGTTAGTACTTTTGTCATTAATCATAATTTAAAACATTTCCTTGTGTTCGAAAATATTGCCATTTTTCGAGTTCTCGTGTGTAATATGACGGTTAGTACTTTTAACTCGTTACTAAACCCTTCATTATGCATCTATCGAGCATGTTTTTGCAGTGCTACAAAATCCCTACAAAAAAGACATTACAGGGTACCGTTCGTAATAAATTATTACGCAAAATCCCGAATTATATACAAATAGTACCTACTAAGCTACTACCCTGTGATACGCTCTAAACTTGTCTTGCATATTGTCAGGTGCGACGTCAACACGTGATAATTGCCTTGACACGTGACGAAAATCTTTCGTACTCTCCCACTGATTGGTATATACTAAAACAGAGAAACGCAGAGCTCGTACAGGGGATTCCCAACCAAGTTCAACTCCTGTCGTTCACCAACTGTGCTCTGCAAGTGCAGGGAAAGTTATTACATAATTTTCTATATAAAATCCTCCTACGAGTGCCAAATAGCATAGTATTGAATAAAGAAAGCACCATATTTATTCATTAGAAAATGGTTGGTACTTTGGTATCATTGCTGTAGCTCTTTTCGGGTGTGTCCCATATAACTCTGGCTGAGAGACGTCACAGATCAAAACCTCTATCTTTTTGTATCCTAAACCTAACCATTGCCCTAACCAAAATGCTAACCTTAATCCTTACCCTAAACCTTACAAATCCTGACCCTAATCATGATCTTAACCCTTGAAGCGCTAGATGTGCCTAAGTTTATTTTTCCGAGTGAAGTCCATATCATAATTAATGAATGCTCTCGAATAATATGACACACTAGCCTCTTTTCGCCATAGTCTTACAAGATCCTATTAATAAATCACATCACCTGCTGGTACAAATGGGTGCTGTCTGAGTGCAATACATCCACTATTCAATTCAACAAGAGGCATGGTCAATGGTAGATTTGCCGCGGGGACTTTATCCCCATGACCACGTGAAAATTTTGGTATTCAAAGCGCCTCGGACTGATTTTTTCCCTCCCCAATGGCCTTTTTGTGAATACAAAAAGGCAAATGAGAGGGTTGGCAGAGATCGTGGTTTGGGAAGGTGAGAATAGGGATATGTGTATATCAGGTCCTGATTTGCAATACAACTACTGTAATTTCTGGAAAGTGCCCGGATTACTCCTTTATAATATCAGTCGCGAAAATGTCCCTCCCTCCGTCCGTCCTTCCGTCCGTCCCCTCATCACAAATCTTCAAAATCACAAATTTCATAATCATTGGCTGTCGGTTGTCAAAACTAAAGTCTGACTTGGTCCATCCGTGGAAAATGCTCAAATTCTCTAAAATTATGATCAATTCTTAATTGAAGGGCTGTTGAAGAATTGGTGAATTAAAATCTTAGTAGTGAGTTGGGCTATGGATTGAGGGATAAGATGATAAGCTTCTGTTCTCAATTCGTTTTCGTACCAATCTGTATCACTATTCGACTGTATACGGTGGGTCGATGTGATTTGTGAAAGACGAATGATTCTTTTCGGAACGAGAGACAGCATTGAAACAGAAAGCATTAAAATTGAATTTTGAAGACCAGATGAAAAGTGACATCAACAGTCAAGAAAATACAGCGCGTGAACAAACGGTTACAAAATCTGATGCGAAACGTAAACGAATTCAACGAAATGGCGCGAAATCTACACTGAACTGATTAAAACAACTTGGTGCGTAAGAACGCGCGCGCAAGAATTTTAGAAGAAATGGCACGTGCCAATGCATGTTCTCGATGGTCGCGCGCAGCATTGGCGCAATATTTATACTCCTACTAGGAGTACCTGTTGTATAATGATGCTAAGGTTCCATCAAGCACCGCCGGGGAGGGAAATTAAGCGCCTGCATACATCCCACAAACAAGAATTGAAGAATTAAGCCCGCTGCAGGCGCAATTCTTGTTGAGTAATAATAACGCTTGAATTGACCAATAAGGGCTGGTGAGAGATGATAATTTGGGATAAAACATAAATTTTGGACACTGGGGTCAGGATATCTCAAAAATTCTTTTCATTATTGCATAATATTATTTCCGTACTCTTTCAGATCTATTTCCGTACTCTTTCAGATCTTTTTCCGATCTTTCACCTATCAAAACATGGACAAACTAAAATCTGCGTACGCGCCCAAATAAGACATAAGATTATAGTGAACCACCAAGGTGATTCATTTTGAGCCCATGTTCAGGCGGTGCCATATCAATTGTAAATAATTGTGCACACCACTGTTTATTACCTGATCTCTGTTCTCAAGCGGTCCAGATGATCCCCAGCAGGGGAGGAGGAGAGGTGGAGAAGGTTCAAGTGGAGGGGTGGTGTGAAGGGTGTCTTTGCAGGTGGGGGTGTCTTTGCAGGAGGGGAGTGTCTTTGTGGGTGGGGAGTGTCTTTGTGGGTTGAGAGTGTCTTTGTGATGATGGGTTATTTAGGTTGAGGATGACCTCTAGCAGCCATATTGCTACACCTGACCATGTAGCAGATGAGGCTGTAGAGTTCACAATGAGGAGTTGTCACTGACAGAGCATGTGTTCAGTAACAACTGGTGGACATGGTTGGTAGGGATACCACAACTGCCCGAGATCAACTGTCAACCCAATGGGGCAGGTAAATGGGGGGAGCACCAAAAGGTGGACGTGGCCCGGCTAAGGTGTCTAGCATAGGTTGCACGTCAGGATAAGGGCACGTATGCCAGAATCCTTCCTAACCCCAGGGCTGAGCCGATGAGGGAGTCGTGGTGACTGGACTGGTTAATGGAGAATGGACAGGTAAGACATGTGTGTGTGTGTGTGTGTGTGTGTGTGATTGGACTTTGAAGTTGACTTTGGTTGAAGTTGGCTTTGGCTGGCATGATGTGCATGCTTTACCAGTGTAGGATGTTGGGAGAAAACAGAAGTTCACCGTGGCTCAATGAACATGAACGATGAGGATGTGCTCAAAACAGAAAACCTTGAGACTGGGTGCTCGTTCGAGAAGAATTGCCCCATAAGTCCCTGTCCTTAACCAAAGATTCACCGTCGGCCGCCGTTATGGGGAACTTTGGCAGGCTTTCTGCTGTAATATACGTACGTTACGCGCTACTGTCACATATGGATATAGATTTCTGACATCGCGTGCTACATAAAACAATATAAAAATGTGGTACAGCGTGGGAGTATGGGTCACAAAATATATAGCCAACGTATTCGAACTCATCTTGACATTTTATTACATCAAAATATAACAACACGATTTTGTCTCGTTTATAACAATTAATTTGATTACCCGCTGTTATCTGCTGGGTCGGGGAGGGACTAAACCTATAGGGTTTATCGGTTCACGGCTGTGGATGCAGGTTTTTTCTTCCTTTTTCATCTTTGATCGACCAGAATTGAAAATGGGCGACGAGAATGAGAGCGGAAGTTTCATATTCTGACTTTTATTTCAATTGTATATCAGCAACAGCCATTATATCTTCAACTTCATTACAAGTAAATAATGTACGATTAACAAACGAATGGGAGTGTTATATCGAAAATTATCACACGAGGCGTCAGCCAAGTTTGACAATTTTCGATATCACACGATCCATGAGTTTGTTAATTGTATTATTACCCGCTAAAACAGTACCACTCGGGTCTGACGACCCTCGTCTGAATTTTTTTTGAAAACAAAATATTATTTACAAAATTGTATTTACATTGGCACTTCGATATTTTAAAATCATGCATAAATGAAAACCCCTAAATACCCTCATAAAATCAAAGTCTGGCATCTGCTATATCGTTTGCAAAGTCATTCGAAACATATAAACCCTCGTCTGAATTCAACGTTTTTATAGATTTTTAAGTGCTCCTTCATAAAATCAACAATTTATTTAACGATATTCTGCTCTATTATTCCGCCACTGTTCAGTAGTCCTATAAAGGAGTGATATATCGATAATTATCACACTGGAGTTTGAGCCACGGGAGGGTAATAATAAAGATTCTGTTGATTGAGGTCAAGCTATGATTTAACCATTAACCACAGAACAGCCTACCGGCAAGTGCATTGATAAGAATTTATTTCCCACAGGCCAACAGGAAACTAAACATTTAGTAGTACCGAAGCAGGTTCGGCAGAAGTATTATAGCACGTGTTACGAGCAACATTCCAGTTCACGACGTGGATTGTGCATAAATTGGATATTAGTAGATGGTTTATGATGCCACGTCATGGATTCCAGTTTTTGTTTATTTGTATTTCCGGGAGTATGATCATATTATGATCATATTACAAGTTATATTACAATGAAGAATCAAGGAGAAACAGTCTTACTGCTATGAGCGGTAGAATCAGTAAAAAAAGCGAATATAGTAAAAAGGGTAGCAAAAAGGGCAGCAAAAGCTTAGTAAAAGAATGATCTAAAATTATTTTGTTGGATTTTTGTTGTCCCCACCACTCGATTAAGCATTTTTTTCTGATGGAAAATATGTCTAATCTTGGGCCTCAGAACAAAAGTACTAAAGTAGAATCTTTTAACCACCTTTTTACCCTTTTCCGTCCTTTTGACGAGTTCCTTCCGGGTGATGAGGGTCAATTTAATCCTTCCCCCGAATAACCACAAACAAAATCTCGTGGATTTGGTCCATCTAAGTCCATAAAGCGTTTGGGGCATGGTTAAATAGTGTCTATCATCCGAATTTAATGCATTAATCGTGTCGATTAACAATTGGCCTGGGGCAACATTGTTAATTGCACTGATTAATGCATACAATCCGGATGATAAACCGGCTGCATCTGAAACGACAAGTGCGCACATTCAAAGATTCAACTCTGGGATCAGGTCAGGTTTTACTGTCAAGGCTTGCGTTTCTTGGCAGGGGTCATACCAATATACCATTGGCCCTGAGGCTGAAGTAGCGAAGGCGAGGGCTTCTGTTTCAACGTTCTGTGTGGCGTGTGATGAACTTGCTGAAAACAACCGCATTACCTCTCATATCTATCTACCTTGACGAGCTTTCTCTCTTATCTCAGATAACCTAACCAAGTAGACATGCATATCTAAGATATCACAGGAAGCTATGAGCTATGATGTAACCCTTCCAGTTCCTCTCATATGATACCGGATACGCTGAAGCTATGAGCTACATCACGTGAGTCGATCTTCACCTAACCCATCATGACCTCGCATGCCAAAGTCCCCATCATGACCTCGCATGGACACTGTGGCTGCACGTATGGTGGGGCAGCGTTTGTTGTAGTTTGGATCAGATTCTGACTTGGCTGTGCTGCAATGTGCGCAGTTGTCGTTTTCAGCATCTGAAGTGCTCACTCAGCTCAAATCATTGACAAGCCACCCTGTTAGACCGTGGGAAATAGATTCTTATGTGCGCACTTGTCGGTGGGCCGATTAACCCTTTACTTATCAAGGAAAGAAAGTAATAACGAATCTAACTAACTAATTAGGTAATTACCATTTCTTCATAATGCAGGGTATCCACTATCCATGTCAACATATTCAGGAGAGAATTCAGTGTACCTGAAAGCGATAAAAATCAAAAAGGATAAAAATTTCGCTTGTTTTCTTATGAGATTTCACGAGCGCTTTATTTGTTTATTTCCATCCTAACCCTGTCGGCCGTCAACTAAAGAACAATCACGAACATCATTAATACAGTTATCATTTCTTTGACAGTAGAGGTAGTATGGACAAACTTTCTGAGAACTTTCAAAACTTGCCTTTTCTAACCCAACTCAATGCCTTTTTCTGCAAAAAAAGCCGATTGGAGGAGGGAAAAAATACTTAAATTACTTCGTTCAATATCATGTAAAATATCATTGTAGGACTATCAAATGTTAAATTTTCAATCGTATTGAGTCGTATAAAAGTATGAATAACTAGGAACCGACCTGATCTCAGATCCGGTCCACTCCGGATCTGGGCGGGATCTTTGGGCGATCCGATCAGGTTTTTAGGGATCTTTCCATAGTCAACAAGAATTGCGCCTGCAGCGGGCTTGATTCTTCAATTCTTGTTTGTGGGATGTACCCGTATGCAGGCGCTTAATTTCCCTCCCCGGCGGTGCTTGATGGAACCTTAGCATGATTATACAACAGGTACTCCTAGTATGAGTATAAATATTGCGCCAATGCTGCGCGCGACCACCGAGAACATGCATTGGCACGTGCCATTTCTTCTGAAATTCTTGCGCGCGCGTTCTTACGTACCAAGTTGT
Organism: Beroe forskalii; assembly: GCA_011033025.1. Taxonomy (NCBI): domain Eukaryota; kingdom Metazoa; phylum Ctenophora; class Nuda; order Beroida; family Beroidae; genus Beroe; species Beroe forskalii. The sequence goes on along the minus strand of WFMF01000175.1, from coordinate 334,737 downwards.
TGTAATCAGTTCGTTGTAGATTTCGCGCCATTTCGTTGAATTCGTTTACGTTTCGCATCAGATTGTGTAACCGTTTGTTCACGCGCTGTATTTTCTTGACTGTTGATGTCACTTTTCATCTGATCTTCAAAATTCAATTTTCATGCTTTCTGTTTCAATGCTGTCTCTCGTTCCGAAAAGAATCATTCGTCTTTCACAAATCACATCGACCCACCGTATTTTTTGAACTTAGTCGAATTCAGTAGACAGTCGAATAGTGATACAGATTGGTACTAAAACTAATTGAGAACCGCAGCTTATCATCTTATCCCTCAATCCATAGCCCAACTCACTCCTAAGATTTTAAGTCACGAATTCTTCAACAGCCCTTCAATTTAGAATTTATCATAATTTTAGAGAATTTGAGCATTTTCCACGGATGGACCAAGTCAGACTTTAGTTTTGACAACCGACAGCCAATGATGATGAAATTCGTGATTTTGAAGATTTGTGATGAGGGGACGGACGGAAGGACGGACGGAGGGACGGACGGAGGGAGGGACATTTTCGCGACTGATATTATAAAGGAGCAATCCGGGCACTTTCCAGAAATTACAGTAGTTGTATTGCAAATCAGGACCTGATATACACATATCCCTATTCTCATCTTCCCAAACCACGATCTCTGCCAACCCTCTCATTTGCCTTTTTGTATTCACAAAAAGCTAAAAAGGCCAATGGGGAGGGAAAAAATTCTGAAAATCATCACAAACTTAGAAACTTCAAATAGCATTGCTTCAGACGAACCCGTCTGATTTGTGTAATAACTCGTGAGTAATCAACTAATAAAGTAATAACCCGTCTCAGTTTTCACCATTACCGTTCACAGTTTTCACCTAAGTGGCTGTTGTGTAAACAATAAGCATTCGTTGCTGTTTCTTAACGAGAGAGGGAGGAATATTGCTTGCCTTTTAACGAGATATGGTTATACAGCGAGCACAGACCACAGTGATTGAGTGAAGTTTTGTTTACACAGCTTAATAAGTAAATGATAGGCGGCTCTGTTTCATCCTTGAAGCTGAAGGTTACTATGATAACGATGTATCTTTCGAATACCTACCTATCATTCGTGAAGAGGTAGGACCGTTTGCGTCATTTATCCAACCTAATCTCATTGCTTTGGAAAAGCAAACAGCTGGCCGTGACAATTGACATTTCGGAAATTAATTGCTAGAAAGTAAAATTATCGACTTAAATTTTAATTAGGTTGGTATTAATTCACTAACCTCTCACAGAAATACTTTGTGTTTCGGGTGTTCTGCTTGCGAAGCAGGGCATTGAGAGACTTTACAAGAACAAAGTGTGTCGTGTCTTTGTTTTCGATGAGAAGCACATTCACCACTGGGTGCTCACTGACAGTGGACTTGGAAATTGCCAGTGGGTAGAATGGGTCGCGTTTTGCTTCATCATCGTATCCAATAACGTTAATACGCACACTGCAATGATTCTTTTAGTCAAATTTCAAAATAAAAATCAATTGCTCATGCTAAATAATTAGAATTGCATCATTCACCAGTAAAAGGTAGATTCCAACTTTTTTAAAGTGAAAATTACCTGTCCTGTCTCTCGAATTTGGGTATCTGAGAGATAAGGATCGGCCATGTGATCCCAGAGTCGTCAATTTCCCCACATGCTGCTTGTAGTCCGTGGTGCGGTTGGCATTTGGACTAGCTGAGGGGTGATTGGCAGCTAGAACTACCCACATCAAACACCTGCAATTGAAAAAAGTGAGGAATAGTAACCACACACCAAAAATAGGCGATTATTTTCAACAAATTTGGTAGCACCTACATTTTAAATGACGTCATTTGCACTTTCTATTCATTTTGAACAGATATTTAGTGTGTCAAGTCTCGCAGGTATTCTGAAAATACTATTAACCAGAACACACATAATCGTAGTCGGTATTTTGAATGTTTAGCAGGGTCCTTTTCTTCTTTATCGGCTCCGGAAGGGGGATGTAGCTGCCCACTCTCATCGGGTTGTATTTGGTGATGTAGAGGTGAACACATTTGAGCATCTACAATGTAAATGTCTCAATTTACACTATCTATTCATTTTAAACGGATATTAAGTGTGTAAAGTCCAGTCCCATAGGTAATCTGAATTAAATATTATTAAACAGAACACACATACTTGTTGTCAGTGTTTTGAATGTTTAGCAGGGTCCTTTTCTTCTTTATCGGCTCCGGAAGGGGGATGTAGCTGCCCACTCTCATCGGGTTGTATTTGGTGATGTAGAGGTGAACACATTTGAGCATCTACAATTTAAATGTCTCAATTTACACTATCTATTCATTCTAAACGGATATTAAGTGTGTAAAGTCCAGTCCCATAGGTAATCTGAATTAAATATTATTAAACAGAACACAAACACTTGTTGTCAGTGTTTTGAATGTTTAGCAGGGTCCTTTTCTTCTTTATCGGCTCCGGAAGGGGGATGTAGCTGCCCACTCTCATCGGGTTGTATTTGGTGATGTAGAGGTGAACACATTTGAGACCCTTTACCACCCAACCAGAGCCTGAGTTAAGGTTCAATATATGAGGTCATCATCGTTAACTCATCGTTAACTCATTACTCAATATGGGTAATATTGAGAAATTCACCATATTATTTTCGAACATCCGAAATTTCGATCCCCAGATTTATTGTCCCACACTAATAATCAATAAGTCTCGTAAGCCGTAAGGTAGAGCATTATGACAGCGGGTGCCAGGACCTAGTGGTAGTACTTCAATACCACATGGTTTCTATACAAAATTTGTTATTCCACTGGAATATATAAGTTTCTTACCCTGTCACTCACTGTCTGAGCATCTGTATACTCGGGGGCGAATGCAGAATTCCTGGGTGAGATAAGAAAAGTTCAATGTGCGAAACTTGATTGGCACGATTTTGGAAACAAGATTCAGTACGATTGGTAATAAGTGTGCGCTTTTTGTTTACAAGAAAATGAGACATAACTCAGCCGTTTTTGAGCAATTTTGATAAATTTTCTTATATATTACGGGCAAGATATGAAAAATATAATCCTGATCCAATATTTTGACTTAGTTAAGGTGACATATGACAAATAAACTGGAATTTTTTTAAAGAACAATAAGTGGCTTTTCGGTCATAACTCCGTATTATTGAATATAGTATTATTGAATATCTGCCATATCCTGAAATGTTCAAATGTTTGGTGAAAACCTAGATATGCATTTTGCACCAAACACAATCATGTTTGATTTAGGAGGATATTAACTTATTAATAACTAATAATAATCGATCGATATCTATCCAGTGTATCCAGAATACACATTTTAGATTATGAACGGCACCCACGTCCCAAACTCCCAACTATGAATGTTCATTAAATGTCCAATTTTCTTAAGGTTTTCATTATGAGATACGAACTTAAAACTTTAAAAAAACTGACAAAAATTTATGCTCCATTTCTCCACACATAACTACATAAGCAGTTGAAATGAGAAACTAATTCAGGGAGTCAGGGAGTACAAACCTTTACATCCTTCAATAATAAGACGGGAGTTGTCTGGAGGTTGAAGGTTCGATCCCATTACTTCCAAACTTCCAATGGAAAGCACATTACACACATTACCACACAATATGTAGCTTTGTGCTCAAATAGACAGTTCAAGTTGATGGAAAAATTACTAATATTGACCACAATATAAGAAACTTTTTTCGTTCAGATTCAGATGTATGCTGAGCAGGGAGTGTTTTAATGTTCCCTTGAGATACATCAGTATGCTGAATGGTTACAATGACGACTTTATCATTGACGCCTGGGAAAATAAATCATTGCCACACAGTTTTACCGGTGGATTTGAAATTATTTATTGTCTCGTTTCATTCAATTTTATTAAGAATTTATTCCTTACTTTTAATAGAAGCCACACCGCCAGGCAATAACTTTCCTCACCACCCTATAGAAATAGAAAACTTCCTTTTTTGATAACATGCTGTTCAACAAGGGCATTGAATGAGTTCCCCTATGCTCATAACCGAGTACTGCCACAGCCCACAAATGGGAGATTAATAACGGTACAACGCAGCTTACTCGGCGTGTCAGTTGGCAGCTTTCAGCGGCATCCTGTATCACCTTAATCGCCCATGTTAAATAAAGGGGGGGGGGGGCGGAGTTGTGGAAGTGTAGAGAAGTCTTTTATTTAGGTTACCAGAAACACTATTTTTTGAAGGTTTTACTTCTATTCCAACAGCTGTGACAGCCAATGACAGGAATCAAAGGATTCAACTGTAAGCAAGCCAGTGACGGTTAAGGAAGTGTAATCCATACTTTCTTCGCCCGAGACTTCGCTGCAATGGGCAGCTCCTCATTTGACCCTCCCGCACAGTTTCCTGTACGCTCGGCTGAGTGAACCGTGTGGCTGCTTAGGTGAGAATTCTCACCCTTAGCACGGTAGGCACGGCCGGGAATTGAACCACCAACCTCTCGATTGGAAGCATGACGCCCTAAACCACTGCGCTACCTGGCCACAAATGAATTCACTAATGAATTAATAAATTTGACATCCAAACCTTCTACTATAATTACAATAACAGCTTCTCCTTTTGTAACATCAAAACTGGGAAACAATGAAAACGCTGGCTACTTCAAGGCTGAAATTATTCCAACTTCTACGCCAATTTATTTACATCTATGTCGTTTTCCTGTTCATATCTTGGTTAAGGGGATTCACTGAAGTTTGGCTTTTGCTGAGAGTGTATGACTATAGCCGTTGAAAAATATATGATTTTTTTAAATGGCGGATGATCGTAGATACAGGGAATAATAGAATAATATTATGTTACTTTCAGATTGCCCGGCATACTGGGCATACTCCAATGATGAATTACCTGCTACAGTAACTCTAATCGTAGAAGGATTTGCATTTCCAGCTAAGCAAGTGAATTCTCCATCGTATTTTACAGATGGCTTGTCCAACACCAGTACAGAGTAGAGAGTATAGTCGTCTGCCTTAGTGGTGCTGTATTTTCCAGTCAGATCAATATCTTTGCTGCTATGTATCCATGTAACTTCATTCTTTTCAATTAACGGTTTTCCTACTACAGTGCATTTCAGTTCTAAATACCCATCCGTCAGTACGTTTGTTGAATTTGAAGTTATACCAACTTCTATACCTCTAACTGAAAGAATGTTCACGATTTATTAAAAGATTCTTTTCAAGACTTATAAAAGAGATATCAGGATACGATATGAGACAGGATTTATTGCCATGTTATCTATTCTTTGAGATTAAATAATAATATCAGGAGATACTTCACATATTATGTTATAAGACACTGTATATATCATTTGGATATTCTAAAAAGTGATCAATAGATCACTTTTTTAGAATATCCAAATGATATATTCAGTGTCTTACCTATAACATAATTTTCATATCTTGTTGAAATTAGTCATTGATGACTAATTTCAACAAGATATAAAAATTAAAAGCAAAACATTTCTACCTGTAGTGAGTTTAACATTCGCTGTGTCGGATCTTTTAGCAGATGATCTGACACGGTTGTACCCCTTGCAAATGTAATCTCCATCTGAATCATACTGTGCAGTAAAGGAGTGTTCACATGTCACTTCATGTTCTCCTGAGCAAGACAAAGAGGAGGAAGCGCTGTTTTCTCTGCTCCAGGTCTTTACTCCTGAAGTTGAGATTATAAAGTGGATAAAATTCTATAACAATCGTCACAACAAATAATATTCAAATAGCAAATCAACCATCGAACCACAGATTGAAATTTGAAGTTAATTGTAGATATCGAAAAAAAAGATTCAAAACCTCTAGAATCTAATTGAACATTAAACTAGACTACTAGAAATTTCCTAATGGTTGGTATGTCCCTAAAACTCTCTGATCTCAAGGTTACAATAACAAACTGCTCACCAAGATTGGGAAGTGTAAGATCCACTTGGTAGGGTGGAAGACCTCCATTTACTGCACAGGTTATAGTTTGTTCTGCTTTGTACGTCATGTTACTATCTGAAGCTGAAATTTGATGAAGATTTGAGAAAAATAGATATCCAAAGTAATTCTTTCCTTTATCCAAAGTAATTCTTTCCTTTCATTTATTACACCTCGCTCCTGTCTCCATCACTTCATAACTTCACTTCAGTCTTCACTTTGACTTACTTTAGTACTTCACTCACATCATTTACCTCAGTCTCCACTTCAGCACTTCACTTCACTTAACTTCACTCCACTTCGCCTTACTTCAGTACTTCACTCACTTCACTTCACCTCAGTCTTCACTTCGCCTTACTTAGGTACTTCACTCACTTCACTTCACCTCAGTCTTCATTTTACTTCACTTCCCTTCAATTCACTTCACTTCTCTAGTAAGTAGAACTTCACTCACTTCACTTCACCTCAGTCTTCAATTCACCTCACTTTAAACCAGTTCATTTCATGGTTACCTGGTGAGATCGAGGCTGTAACATCCTTGTAAGCAGTCACAGTAAATGTATTGGTTGCAGTTTTCTCTTTATTATCAGAGGCAAGGTTTTTAGCAGTAATTGTGTAAGTTCCATCATGTGAGTAATCAGCTTTATCTTCACTTATAGAACAGGTCATTTCATTGGTCCCTGTACACTGGTTACTGTTACTTGATCGTGTCCAAGACATTATTACATTTCCATCAGGATTGGTAACTGTTACAGAGAAGGGGGGTCGACTACCGTTCAGTGAAAAATTGACTGTGAAAAGTGAACCAAAATTTACATCTTTACTTTGGGGTAGTGGGATCTCTATATCTTTCACTGAAACAATAATTGAATGATAAATCATATAAGATCACATGAATGTGCTTTCCATCCTTTTGGTGTTCAAATTTGGTACTTAACTTATGATCATCGCTGTCACTCTCAGAAACAAGATCAAATCTATGATGTTATCAAGATATAATGAAATATGATACATACTGTACCTATTCAGTAAAAACAGCCAATTTGCCAATGCTCAACGACAAATAGTTTGAATAGATTTCAATAGAGTTTTAAAGTTCAAAACTAAAACGTACCAATGATAATGATTGCTGACCTATCATCTTGAACCACCTGGTTTCCAGCCGCACTATTATTAGAAGAACACGTGAATTCCCCGGCATCATCGTAGGCTGCTGAAGTTACTGAGTCGTAAGTGAAGGATAAGGTTTGTCTCTGGGTATCGACTACGACATTACTAGGGGTTTTACTGGTGTCTGTATTGTATAATGCTATCGGTTGTGGAGCAACACCAGATGAGGGAAGCTTAGAAAACTCCAGATAGAATGGAATACGACCACCAACAGCGCTACAGTTGATAGTAAATCCATAGCCATATTCTACTTCGTATGAACTCGATGTTACAGTTACATCCACGCTTTTTATCACTGCGACATCAATATTGACACTGCTTTGTTGTGTGTTTGAAGTTTCCGGTAAAACGTTGTATCCAGTGCAGGTAAACCTTCCACTGTCATCATGGAGTATGAAAATATGGATTGTATTCCAATTACAGATTCAACATGCCATGAAATGGTGAAGGAGTCGATAAGTACTGTATTGTCACTGTTTTTACAGTCACAGCGCACAGGTCACTGCAATAGAAATATCTTTGTGAGTGTCATGATATGTAAGATAATATCACACAATCAATATGCAGAGCATAATATAGTAATATCGGCGGGCTCACTGACACCTTCCACTGTCATCATAGGAGTTAGAATCTGTCGTGTATGTGCAGGTTAGAACATTCTCTCCAGAACAAGTTAGAGTATCTGAGTCACTGCAAAATAAGCCGCCATTAAAATTAAAAATAGTTTCTGGTACCAATTATCTAATGATCATATCTTTAAAGCTAAAACATTCATGCAACCTTTCCATACATTAACAAGTGCAAACGGTCATTTAAATGGGATTATGTCAACAGTTGATGGTCTATTTAACTCCCCATTACGAGGTGAAACTTACTTAGAATCCCTCCTCCAAGTCAGATCACTACCAGTCTTTGGTCTTGACAGCACCACCTTGTGAGGTGCTAGTCCACCCTCAACGGTACAGGTGAGAGGAAGGGAACTCCCGAATTGGATCTCATTTTCAGAGCTGTGCAAGAGTATGGTGATTGTCACATCCAGGTATCAAATGTGGAATATTGATCTATCAAAATTTGTTAAAGAAATTAATAAATCATAAATTTCAACTAAAAATGCAATGACAATTTATTGATGATAATTAGAAGGTATGAAATAAAAACAACGTCTCAGTGCTCTATGATTTCAATGTCAATGAATTAAAATTACCTTGACTGGGTTGATGAAACTTGCACAGTCTTAGAGACATTAATAACTTCATTATTCGTTTCATTCTCTCTTTCAACATTGTTTTTCACTCTGTTTTTTGCCAAGCATTTGTAATTGCCGGAGTTTTGATAACCTAAAATGAATTAATGGAATAAATCCATTCAGATCCAGAGAAGAGAGTAAAAATCATGACAGATGAGTCAGAAGTGAGTGTACAGACAAAAGAAGTCAGAAAGGAAATAAACGTGATAGCAGAAACTATCTGTGAATTGTGATGTTAAATGAAAACGATACATAAATGGATGTGAGATGTCCATGGCCAGGACATCTTTAAATACTTAGATTGTTTATAGTTATTTCTAAGTCAGATCTAGTCTAGTCATAAACCATTCACTTACCGAAGTTTGCGATTGTTTCAATACATTCCTGAGTAAAATCATCTTTCTCAGTACAAAAACCAGAATCACTGTTAGACTTAATAACTTTGGTATTGTGTAGTAACTGCACTAAATGAGGCCTTCTGCCTGGAATTCAAGGCGTATGGTTAACTTATAAAAACAGGTTGCATAGACTGAGCAACCAATTGAAATGGTACAGTACAGTAATCAATAATTTACTAGTAAATTAATTCTTCAATAAAATGTTGACATAGAGTGAGTAAAAAAGTAATATATTTATTTGTCTTATAAATTAAGAATAGAAATAACAAATTGCACAAAGAATTGCTCAAATAACAAACCTCCAACAGCTGAACAAATGATGTTTACTTCTGATCCCTTATCTGGAGTGTTTGTACTCGTTGTCATGGTAACAACGACATCAGACACAACTATCACATTTTTCACAGTATCTCCACTATTGAAAGGTGTGTTATTGCGTATATTCTCTCCTGAGCAAGTATATTTTGAAGTATCAGAAAGTTGTAACTTGTTGATGGTTTTTATGTAGGACAAGGTGTAGGTTGAACGTGTGATTTGAGAATCATCTCCAGCACTTTGACTATCGTATTCTTTGAAAACTTCTCCATTTCTTTCGAATTTCAGCTTGTTGGGCAGTGGATTCCCTCGATGATGCAAGTGAATGTCAGGCTACTTCCAACATCCAGTTCCTGATCTGCTGGTTCTTGTGTCAGATTTGCAACAGCGTTACCCTCTGAAAAGGTGCTGATAATATTTAATTGCAACTATGGAGGAAAGTATGGAAGGGGAAGAAGGTATAAAGATGATATCAAACATATTTTCATGGTCACATAAAATACTATTTCAACAAAGTAGGATGTCATACTTAATTGTCAAATAATCAAATAGTTAGATTAATAACAGAGTAACAGAGTAAGAGAAAAATAATTTTAAATCGCCTACCGATAACCAAGTCCTCGTTATCTGATGAACTTTTTGTAACTCCGTCAATAACATTGCTTCCATCGCATCTATAGTTCACATTGTCACTCAGATCAACATCACGCAATGTGGCTGTACACTCTTTTGCTATCGCTGTCCTAACATTACACGACCCTCCAATTAAGGTTGTGCTACCATCTTTAGCAGTTCTAATGATGTTTGGAGATCCAGGCATTGGAGATCCCTCCACTTTACATGTTACAGTGACAGTGTCACCCACTTCAGCAGGGTTCTTATCAAATGATGTTTTTAACTGTTGAGGTATGCTCACTTTACATGTTACAGGGTGTACAGTGTTAGATATTATAATAAGTTAAAACTAGTTTCAGTAGCTGCTGATCATTTTGTTACATTCCTAGATTATAAGTTAGTAAGTTGAACTTGCAAAATATTCCTACCTGTAGCAAAATATTCCTAACTGTAGTGAGCATAACATTCGCTGTGTCGTATCTTTCAGCAGATGATCTGACACGGTTGTACCCCTTGCAAATGTAATCTCCATCAGATTCATACTCTGCAGTAAAGGAGTGTTCACATGTCACTTCATGATCTCCTGAGCAAGACAAAGAGGAAGAAGCGCTATTTTCCCTGCTCCAGATCTTTAGTCCTGAAGTTGAGATTATAAAGTAGATAAAATTCTATAACAATCGTCAAAAATGTTCATATAGTAAATCAACCATTGATTGAAATTAATTGAACTTTGCATTATCAAAAAGACTAAAAACCTATACAATCTAACTGAACATTATTACAGTAGACTACTAGAAATTTCCTGATGTTTGATATGGCTCTCTGATCTCAAGGTTAGATTAACAAACTTTACTCCAAGATTGGGAAGTGTAAGATCCACTTGGTAGGGTTGCTTGCCTCCATCAACTACACAGGTTATAGTTTGTTCTGCTTTGTATGTCATGGTACTGTCTAATGCTGAAATTTGATGAAGATTTGAGAAAAATAGGTATCCTAAGTAAGTCTTTCATTTATTACACCTTGCTCCTGTCTCCATCACTTCATTACTTCACTTGAGTCTTCACTTCGCCTAAATTTAGTACTTCACTCACTTCCCTTCACTAAAGTCTCATCTTCACTTCACTTCACTCCACCCCAGTCTCCACTTTTCTTCACTTCCTTTCAATTCACTTCACTTCACTTCGCCTTACTCTAGTAAGTAATACTTCACTCACTTCACTTCACCTCAGCCTTTACTTCGCCTTACTTAGGTACTTCATTTACTTCACTTTACCTCACTTCACTTCACTTCACATCAGTCTTCACTCCCCTTACTTCAACTCACTTCACTTCATGGTTACCTGGTGAGATCGAGGCTGTAACATCCTTGTAAACAGTCACAGTAAATGTATTGGTTGCAGTTTTCTCTTTATTATTAGCTGCAAGGTTTTTAGCAGTAATTGTGTAAGTTCCATCATGTGAGTAATCAGCTGTATCTTCACTTATAGAACAGGTCATTTCATTGGTCCCTGTACACTGGTTACTGTTACTTGATCGTGTCCAGGACAATATAACATTTCCATCAGGATTGGTAACTGTTACAGAGAAGGGGGGTCGACCACCATTCAGTGAGAAAATGACTGTGAAACTGGAACCAAAATCCACGTCTATACTTTGGGGCTGTGGAATCTCTACATCTTTCACTGAAACAATAATCAGATCAAAATATCGAATAAAAAAATCTAAAGTATACTCCCAAGAGCCAAATGTTTTTAATCAATTTCAATTGGTAGAGTTTAAAACTAAAACGTACCAATGGTGATGTTTGCTGACCCTTTATCTTCAACCACTTGGTTTCCATCAGCTCTGTTCTTAGAAGAACACGTGTATTCCCCAGCATCATCGTAGTCTGCTGAAGTTACTGAGTCGTAAGTGAAGGATAAGGTTTGTTTTTGGGTATCGACTACGACATTACTAGGGGTTTTACTGGTGTCTGTATTGTATAATGCTATCGGTTGTGGAGCAACACCAGATGAGGGAAGCTTAGAAAACTCCAGATAGAATGGAATACGACCACCAACAGCGCTACAGTTGATAGTAAATCCATAGCCATATTCCACTTCGTATGAACTCGATGTTACAGTTACATCCACGCTTTTTATCACTGCGACATCAATATTGACACTGCTTTGTTGTGTGTTTGTAGTTTCCGGTAAAACGTTGTATCCAGTGCAGGTAAACCTTCCTGTGAAATAATGGAGTATGAAAATATGGATTGTATTCCAATTACAGATTCAATATGCCACGATATGGTGAAAGAGTCGATAAGTACTGTATTGTCACTGTTTTTACAGTCACAGCGCACAGGTCACTGCAATAGAAATATCTTTGTGAGTGTCATGATATGTAAGATAATATCACACAATCAATATGCAGAGCATAATATAGTAATATCGGCGGGCTCACTGACACTTACCACTGTCATCATAGGAGTTAGAATCTGACGTGTAAGTGCAGGTTAGAACATTCTCTCCAGAACAAGTTAGAGTATCTGAGTCACTGCAAAATAAGCCGCCATTAAAATTAAAAATAGTTTCTGGTACCAATTATCTAATGATCATATCTTTAAAGCTAAAACATTCATGCAACCTTTCCATACATTAACAAGTGCAAACGGTCATTTAAATGGGATTATGTCAACAGTTGATGGTCTATTTAACTCCCCATTACGAGGTGAAACTTACTTAGAATCCCTCCTCCAAGTCAGATCACTACCAGTCTTTGGTCTTGACAGCACCACCTTGTGAGGTGCTAGTCCACCCTCAACGGTACAGGTGAGAGGAAGGGAACTCCCGAACTGGATCTCATTTTCAGAGCTGTGCAAGAGTATGGTGATTGTCACATCCAGGTATCAAATGTGGAATATTGATCTATCAAAATTTGTTAAAGAAATTAATAAATCATAAATTTCAATTAAAAATGCAATGACAATTTATTGATGATAATTAGAAGGTATGAAATAAAAACAACGTCTCAGTGCTCTATGATTTCAATGTCAATGAATTAAAATTACCTTGACTGGGTTGATGAAACTTGCACAGTCTTAGAGACATTAATAACCTCATTATTCGTTTCATTCTCTCTTTCAACATTGTTTTTCACTCTGTTTTTTGCCAAGCATTTGTAATTGCCGGAGTTTTGATAACCTAAAATGAATTAATGGAATAAATCCATTCAGATTCAGAGAAGAGAGTAAAAATCATGACAGATGAGTCAGAAGTGAGTGTACAGACAAAAGAAGTCAGAAAGGAAATAAACGTGATAGCAGAAACTATCTGTGAATTGTGATGTTAAATGAAAACGATACATAAATGGATGTGAGATGTCCATGGCCAGGACATCTTTAAATACTTAGATTGTTTATAGTTATTTCTAAGTCAGATCTAGTCTAGTCATAAACCATTCACTTACCAAAGTTTGAGATTGTTTCAATACATTCCTGAGTAAAATCATCTTTCTCAGTACAAAAACCAGAATCACTGTTAGACTTAATAACTTTGGTATTGTGTAGTAACTGCACTAGATGAGGCTTTCTGCCTGGAATTCAAGGCGTATGGTTAACTTATAAAAACAGGTTGCATAGACTGAGCAACCAATTGGAAATGGTACAGTACAGTAATCAATAATTTACTAGTAAATTAATTCTTCAATAAAATGTTGACATAGAGTGAGTAAAAAAGTAATATATTTATTTGTCTTATAAATTAAGAATAGAAATAACAAATTGCACAAAGAATTGCTCAAATAACAAACCTCCAACTGCTGAACAAGTGATGGTTACTTCTGATCCCTTATCTGGAGTGTTTGTAGTTGTTGTCATGGTAACGACGACATCAGACACAACTATCACATCTTTCACAGTATCTCCACTATTGATAGGTGTGTTATTTCGTATATTCTCTCCTGAGCAAGTATATTTTGAAGTATCAGAAAGTTGTAACTTGTTGATGGTTTTTATGTAGGACAAGGTGTAGGTTGAACGTGTGATTTGAGGATCATCTCCAACACTTTGACTATCGTATTCTTTGAAAACTTCTCCTTCTCTTTCGAATTTCAGCTTGTTGGGCAGTGGATTCCCCTCGATGATGCAAGTGAATGTCAGGCTACTCCCAACATCCAGTTCCAGATCTGCTGGTTCTTGTGTTAGAGTTGCAACAGGTCTAAGCTCTGAAAAGTTGCTGGTATTATATTTAATTGCAACTATGGAGGAAAGTATGGAAGGGGAAGAAGGTATAAAGATGATATCAAACATATTTTCATGGTCACATAAAATACTATTTCAACAAAGTAGGATGTCATACTTAATTGTCAAATAATCAAATAGTTAGATTAATAACAGAGTAACAGAGTAAGAGAAAAATAATTTTAAATCGCCTACCGATAACCAAGTCCTCGTTATCTGATGAACTTTTTGTAACTCCGTCAATAACATTGCTTCCATCGCATCTATAGTTCACATTGTCACTCAGATCAACATCACGCAATGTGGCTGTACACTCTTTTGCTATCGCTGTCCTAACATTACACGACCCTCCAATTAAGGTTGTGCTACCATCTTTAGCAGTTCTAATGATGTTTGGAGATCCAGGCATTGGAGATCCCTCCACTTTACATGTTACAGTGACAGTGTCACCCACTTCAGCAGGGTTCTTATCAAATGTCAGGGTTGAGGTGCTCGCTTTAACTGTGGGGTATGTGTAAGAAGTGCTAGATATTATAATAAGTTAAAACTAGTTTCAGTAGCTGCTGATCATTTTGTTACATTCCTAGATTATAAGTTAGTAAGTTGAACTTGCAAAATATTCCTACCTGTAGCAAAATATTCCTAACTGTAGTGAGCACAACATTCGCTGTGTCGTATCTTTCAGCAGATGATCTGACACGGTTGTACCCCTTGCAAATGTAATCTCCATCAGATTCATACTCTGCAGTAAAGGAGTGTTCACATGTCACTTCATGATCTCCTGAGCAAGACAAAGAGGAAGAAGCGCTATTTTCCCTGCTCCAGATCTTTAGTCCTGAAGTTGAGATTATAAAGTAGATAAAATTCTATAACAATCGTCAAAAATGTTCATATAGTAAATCAACCATTGATTGAAATTAATTGAACTTTGCATTATCAAAAAAGACTAAAAACCTATACAATCTAACTGAACATTATTACAGTAGACTACTAGAAATTTCCTGATGTTTGATATGGCTCTCTGATCTCAAGGTTAGATTAACAAACTTCTCACCAAGATTGGGAAGTGTAAGATCCACTTGGTAGGGTTGCTTGCCTCCATCAACTACACAGGTTATAGTTTGTTCTGCTTTGTATGTCATGGTACTGTCTAATGCTGAAATTGGATGAAGATTTGAGAAAAATAGGTATCCTAAGTAAGTCTTTCATTTATTACACCTTGCTCCTGTCTCCATCACTTCATTACTTCACTTGAGTCTTCACTTCGCCTAAATTTAGTACTTCACTCACTTCCCTTCACCAAAGTCTCATCTTCACTTCACTTCACTCCACCCCAGTCTCCACTTTTCTTCACTTCCTTTCAATTCACTTCACTTCACTTCACCCTACTCTAGTAAGTAGTACTTCACTCACTTCACTTCACCTCAGCCTTCACTTCGCCTTACTTAGGTACTTCATTTACTTCACTTTACCTCACTTCACTTCACTTCACATCAGTCTTCACTCCCCTTACTTCAAATCACTTCACTTCATGGTTACCTGGTGAGATCGAGGCTGTAACATCCTTGTATACAGTCACAGTAAATGTATTGGTTGCAGTTTTCTCTTCATTATTAGCTGCAAGGTTTTTAGCAGTAATTGTGTAAGTTCCATCATGTGAGTAATCAGCTTTATCTTCACTTATAGAACAGGTCATTTCATTGGTCCCTGTACACTGGTTACTGTTACTTGATCGTGTCCAGGACAATATAACATTTCCATCAGGATTGGTAACTGTTACAGAGAAGGGGGGTCGACCACCATTCAGTGAAAAATTGACTGTGAAACTGGAACCAAAATCCACGTCTATACTTTGGGGCTGTGGAATCTCTACATCTTTCACTGAAACAATAATCAGATCAAAATATCGAATAAAAAAATCTAAAGTATACTCCCAAGAGCCAAATGTTTTTAATCAATTTCAATTGGTAGAGTTTAAAACTAAAACGTACCGATGGTAATGATTGCTGACCCTTTATCTTCAACCACTTGGTTTCCAGCAGCTCTGTTCTTAGAAGAACACGTGTATTCCCCAGCATCATCGTAGTCTGCTGAAGTTACTGAGTCGTATGTGAAGGATAACGTTTGTCTCTGGGTATCGACTACGACATTACTAGGGGTTGTACTGGTTTCTGTATTGTATAATGCTATCGGTTGTGGAGCAGCACCAGATGAGGGAAGCTTAGAAAACTCCAGATAGAATGGAATACGACCACCAACAGCGCTACAGTTGATAGTAAATATATAGATTATCTATATATGATATTCATTATCTATATATGATATTCTTGTACGTTTAATCTCTTGAGATAAGCCCGACTCACTGAATTTGTGCACAGTGCTTTTACCTGAATATCGTACATTGTACCCGCTTTGCAGTTTGAGATGTATACACGATCGAGACAGAATGCTAAAGATAACAACTTGACTGCCAACAACTCGCCTGATGATGTGACTGATAATGAGGATTTCCCCAGTTGCAGTGTGGATGACGTCAACTTTGCTCGGACTGTGTTACATAGTGAACGACAAATCACCGAGATTTCTGAATTGGCAAGGCTCATCAAAGTGAATCTCTCCACTACGTTTGATTGCCAAAAGTCAGTACGGAAGCTAACAGAAGACAGCACTCACACTAAAAGGAAGATGATGGAGCTCAACGACAACTTCGTGCAACTTGATCAATACTCTCGCAAGGATGTCGCCATACTCACCGGAGTTCCTACGACAGACGACGAGACGCAGACCTGGGTACAAGACACAGTACTAGAGATCCTGAAGTTTGTCCGTCCCAACCTCAACCTCACCATGAAGGACTTTTCTGCCATTCATAGGAACGGTAAGACGGGGCGGGGCAGTAACCCACCCTCAATCACTTTGAAATTCTTACGATTACATGAAAAAGACCAATTCATGACCCGTGATTCCAAAACAAAGTTTAAAAATAAGAGTACTAACATTTTCCACGCCCTGTGCCCCGGAATGATTAAGATACAGAATGAAATCAAGAACCATCCAAGGGTGGATTTCGTTTACTACACAGGGCAACGTGGTAATTTTACAGTGAAGCTGACGGATGGTAACCTTCATAAGTATATTAAGAATGTACAAGAGCTGGAGTCCAAGTTATATCAAAACAGCTGACTCAATGTATACTATTTGATATTGTTTTTGATAATAATGGGAATCTGGTCAAAATTATAGGATTGATGATCATGATAACTTATATATTAGTGTGAATGAATTGAAATGAAATACATTTGAATAATAATTGCTATTATGTCTCGTATCTATTGCTAAAGAACTGATACCCATTGCCATTCAGATTTCAACGAGTGGATAACCAGCTGCAGAGACGACGAATCTCTCCCAGGAGTTCACATTGTAAATACACCCTTCAAAGATTACAACGTGAGTGATTTACAAATTGAAAACCCTGCAGCTGATGATCCAACTCAAACTTTTGTATTTAAAAATGACCAACGGCGTGCAATCTTTTATGGCCCAGTGCCCTACTCTTACGGAAATATCACACATGAAGCATGTAAAAATACCAAAAATGCAATTGTTGCGAGCATTTATGATAGAATTCGTGCCCTTTTTCCATACTGTAATTTTAACTCACTTCTTATCAACCTATATTTTGGCAATGAAAGTATAATTCCGTTACACAGTGACGATGAAAACTGTATTGAACACAGTTCTTGGATCCTTGGTTTGTCCCTGGGACAAGAAAGGATTTTTCAACTGTACGACAAATTGAAGTGTAAAAATTATAATCTGAGACTCAAACACGGCGACATCATAATGATGTCACGTGCGAGTCAAAACAGATTTAAACATGCTGTCAGGTGTAATAGCTCCAACACATCTGATATGAATAAATGCGCAACCAAGAACAAGTTAACCAGGGTTTCATTCACATTTAGAGTTTTATCGACACAAGTTGAGAGTTGACTGAATTTAGACTCAATCAGTTAATGTTCTACAATATTGCCATAATATTAAATCACCCCAATATGTGCATTTTGTTAAGTGCATAATCTAAATGTCGCATTTTGATAAGTTGAAAATATTGAATGTTTTAACATGGTTATACATTTACTATGATATTTGTGTGATTATATGTAGAGTTTTGTTGATGTTTGATGCTCTATTGCAAACAAATTTAAATATCTTGAGTCTTACAAGAATAACTCTTTATGAAAATACTTTCATCAAATTTCATTGACCAATATCACCACCCCTTATAGCTTAAAATTAAATACCCCTCACCTCTTGTCATTGAACCAACATGACATCATTACTCCTAAATTTTGATTTTGTGCAACGGAAAACACATATTATAACCGTCGGCTTATCGAAATTGAGGATTGAACAATGCTAGATAACCTGCAGCAAGACGAACAGCCCGCATACTCGACTGAAAACGCTGAATTGCGTGATTTTTACTCTAAATTACATGACAATGAGGTCGAGTTAACTGGTTCTAATTCGAGTTGTGATTATTTATTTATAGAAATAAAGAACAAAAATAGCAGCAAAAAAATAATCACAGGAGGTTACTATCGACATTGCATAAACGACAACTGAAAAACAAAATTTCTGTGATACTGTTGAAAGCCATCTCAATTATAAAAGAATAAAAAATAATAAGATAATTATGCTTGGCGATATGAATATATGTCTTCTAAAAATCTTACAAAACAAAGCTTCCATGAAATATTTTAACACACTTCTCAGTTATGATCTTGAATTGCACACTTTTTACCCACGAGTACAAATAGATAATAAGACACTCTTCGTGAAATCAATTTCTCTGATTGACCATTTTCTCTAATTTTCATGAATGCATTGCTGGAAACCTAAATTACGAAAACAGTGATCATTTTGGAACGTTTTTAATTATCAAGGACCTAGAACCATCGCAACTTGAAAAGCCGGCGATCTTTAGAAGAAATTTACGGAAAATAGACCATGATAAACTTACGGCCGATTTCGACATGATTAACTGGAATGAAAAGGTTTACAACGAAAATAATATAGAGGCATGCTTTGAAAATATTATTACTGAAACTGAAAAGTTACTTGACGAGCATGCCTCTAACTCAAATTTCTAATAGAAAACTTAGACATCTATGTAAACCTTGGATTGATGAAGAAGTACAAAAAGAAATAAGAAAACAAAACGAGCTTTTAAAATTAAAAACAAAAATAGCACAGAAATAAACATTGAAAACCATAAAGTCCAAAAAAAATAAAGTTACCTCGTTAAAGAGAAAAAAGCAGTCCATATACTTCCAAAAATACTTTGAACAACATAAAAATAACTGTAAAAAGTTTGGGAAGGTATTAATTTAGCATTAAACCGAACAAAAAGTCAAAAATTGCCGAAAAACATTAAAAATTTCATAGGCCAAATTATTGAAAATAGTGAAGAATTAGCTAACGAATTTGCCCAGCATTTTGAAAATGTACCTAAAAGAGCTAGGAAATAGTAAAGCCTGAACAAACAAAAAAGTTTTAAAAGATTATCTAGATAAAATACCGGCGAATAGAACTTTTGACTCTCGATACATGTTTCCCCATGAGATACAAAAAGATTATACTACGATTAAAAAAATAACAGCTCAGGTCCCCTTAAAATACCCAATACTTTTATTAAGCTTATTGCCTACAACTATCGGGACCACTCGCTAATGTCATCAACAAATCAATGAGCGTCGGATATGTTCCTAAGATCTTGAAAATAGGTAAACAAACGCCTGTTTTTTAAATCTAAAGAACACGTGATAGAAAAATTTCAGACCTATTACAGTATGTAACGTTTTCTCCAAAATTCTTGAAAAAAAGTTGTGCGTGAACGACTAGACAATTTTGTGGATAATAGTAAAATATTGAACAAATTTCAATTTGGTTTCAGAAAAAAGTCACTCAACCACGCATGCTATTATCAATTTATTTGGAAGCAACACTTGATGGGCTTGAAACTAAACTAAAAGTTGGAGGAGTATATCTAGATATCTCCAAAGCTTTTGACACAGTCGATCGATATACTTCTTACTAAATTAGAGCATTATGGTATTAGAGCAAACGCCCTGCTTTGGTTTGAATCGTACCTAAAGATAGAGAGCAATATGTTGTGGTGGAGGGCAATAAGTCCTCGTCATATACAACAAATATTGCAGTTCCTCAAGGAGGAGTCTTAAGTGCTATTTTATTTATTATCTTACAAACGACATAATCCACGCAACAAACATGAAGTTATCCATTTATGCTGATGATACTTGTATGATTATTGCCATTGATGAAAATTCTTACACTAGGCAAATTAAAGTAGAACTCAAATGCATAATGAACTGGTTTGTGTCAATAATTTACTGCTTAATATAGATAAAACTGATTATAATTTTTTCGGTCCATACTCCAACAAAGTCTATGAAAAAGGCGAAATTGACCTAACAGAACTGCATATCACAGCACCACGCTTTCTCTATGAACTAGATCCAGCTTACATGCTAGAAGGCCATCCTACCGCTGAAGAAATAAACAAAAGGATATTTCACGTTACAAGAATTACACGATACGGCCCTAAATATTTTTAGATGACTCAATTATTACTGATGAAGGGGTTATAATAACACCCAGTGATACTGTGAAATATCTCGAATTCTTATCGACTCTAGACTGAATTTTAAACTCCAAATTAATGTGTTATAAGTAAAATCAGCAAAATGATAGGTAATTTCTGGCGTGCTGACTGTCTAGACCTAAAAACCAAAAAACTATTTACCACAGTTTAGTCGAATCACACCTCAACTACGGGAACACTATCTGAGGTGTTCTGATGCTTCGAAAAAAATTAATGACTGATGCAAATCAATCTTATATCCCGAGCTCTTTGAAAAATTTAGTTGCAACGCAAAACAAAATTATTAGAGCAATTTTTAGAAAACCAAAATTCGACAAGAGAGAAAACAAATATACTAGCATGAATCCACTATATGCCGAATTAGAAGTGCTTAAGGTAATAGATTTATATTATTATAATCTAGGATTATTGGTATTTGATTACTTCTCAAATGAAAATTTCCCTGATTCTTTAAAATTTAAATTTTCCAGCTTCCTACCAGAAACGAAATATAATATGAACACAAGAAGCTGTGGCCGAAATTTACAATATAATGTGCCTAATAATATAAAAAATTACAGAAAACCAACAATTGCAGCCTCCATGTTCTGGAATTCACTTCCGAATGATATAAAAGCATGTCGTACGAAAGCGTCTTTTAAATCCAAACTTAAAAAATTTTATTAGCCAAGTATGCGGGTTGAAAGATAACGCTAGCGAAGATCGCAAAGGCTTGAAGCCTTTGACTGAATCTTATCATCTATAGATATATCGGGTAGCGCGTTGGCCAGCAATCTGCGCAGCCCACCTATTTTAAAATAAAACCTGTTCAAATTTACACCCAAAACCCCCTTTACCCCTTTAACTCTAAAATATCAAAACGTTATTCTTAACGGGGCAATAAACAACTAGTATTTTGAACATGTTTGTTTTTGTAAAATAAAGTATAAATCAGTTTTAAATAAAAAAAATAAAAATAAAAATAAATCCATAGCCATATTCCACTTCGTATGAACTCGGTGTTACAGTTACCACCACGCTTTTTATCACTGCGACATCAATATTGACAGTGCTTTGTTGTGTGTTTGAAGTTTCCGGTAAAACGTTGTATCCAGTGCAGGTAAACCTTCCTGTGAAATAATGGAGTATGAAAATATGGATTGTATTCCAATTACAGATTCAACATGCCATGAAATGGTGAAGGAGTCGATAAGTACTGTATTGTCACTGTTTTTACAGTCACAGCGCACAGGTCACTGCAATAGAAATATCTTTGTGAGTGTCATGATATGTAAGATAATATCACACAATCAATATGCAGAGCATAATATAGTAATATCGGCGGGCTCACTGACACTTACCACTGCCATCATAGGAGTTAGAATCTGTCGTGTATATGCAGGTCAGAACATTCTCTCCAGAACAAGTTAGAGTATCTGAGTCACTGCAAAATAAGCTGCCATTAAAATTAAAAATAGTTTCTGGTAACAATTATCTAATGATCATATCTTTAAAGCTAAAACATTCATGCAACCTTTCCATACATTAACAAGTGCAAACGGTCATTTAAATGGGATTATGTCAACAGTTGATGGTCTATTTAACTCCCCATTACGAGGTGAAACTTACTTAGAATCCCTCCTCCAAGTCAGATCACTACCAGTCTTTGGTTTTGACAGCACCACCTTGTGAGGTGCTAGTCCACCCTCAACGGTACAGGTGAGGGAAGGGAACTCCCAAATTGGATCTCATTTTCAGAGCTGTGCAAGAGTATGGTGATTGTCACATCCAGGTATCAAATGTGGAATATTGATCTATCAAAATTTGTTAAAGAAATTAATAAATCATAAATTTCAACTAAAAATGCAATGACAATTTATTGATGATAATTAGAAGGTATGAAATAAAACAACGTCTCAGTGCTCTATGATTTCAATGTCAATGAATTAAAATTACCTTGACTGGGTTGATGAAACTTGCACAATCTTAGAGACATTAATAACCTCATTATTCGTTTCATCCTCTCTTTCAACATTATTTTTCACTCTGTTTTTTGCCAAGCATTTGTAATTGCCGGAGTCTTGATAACCTAAAATGAATTAATGGAATAAATCCATTCAGATTCAGAGAAGAGAGTAAAAATCATATGACAGATGAGTCAGAAGTGAGTGTACAGACAAAAGAAGTCAGAAAAGGAAATAAACGTGATAGCAGAAACTATCTGTGAATTGTGATGTTAAATGAAAACGATACATAAATGGATGTGAGATGTCCATGGCCAGGACATCTTTAAATACTTAGATTGTTTATAGTTATTTCTAAGTCAGATCTAGTCTAGTCATAAAACCATTCACTTACCGAAGTTTGCGATTGTTTCAATACATTCTAGAGTAGAACTATCTTTCTCAGTACAAAAACCAGAATCACTGTTAGACTTAATAACTTTGGTATTGTGTAGTAACTGTACTAGATGAGGCCTTCTGCCTGGAATTCAAGGCGTATGGTTAACTTATAAAAACAGGTTGCATAGGCTGAGCAACCAATTGAAAATGGTACAGTACAGTAATCAATAATTTACTAGTAAATTAATTCTTCAATAAAATGTTGACATAGAGTGAGTAAAAAAGTAATATATTTATTTGTCTTATAAATTAAGAATAGAAATAACAAATTGCACAAAGAATTGCTCAAATAACAAACCTCCAACTGCTGAACAAGTGATGGTTACTTCTGATCCCTTATCTGGAGTGTTTGTACTTGTTGTCATGGTAACAACGACATCAGACACAACTATAACATTTTGCTGTGTATCTCCACTTTTGATAGGAGTGCTATTGCGTATATTCTCTCCTGAGCAAGTATATTTTGAAGTATCAGAAAGTTGTAACTTGTTGATGATTTTTATGTAGGACAAGGTGTAGGTTGAACGTGTGATTTGAGGATCATCTCCAGCACTTTGACTATTTTGACTATCGTATTCTTTGAAAACTTCTCCATCTCTTTCGAATTTCAGCTTGTTGGGCAGTGGATTCCCCTCGATGATGCAAGTGAATGTTAGGCTACTCCCAACATCCAGTTCCTGATCTGCTGGTTCTTGTGTCAGAGTCGCAACAGCGTTACCCTCTGAAAAGGTGCTGATAATATTTAATTGCAACTATGGAGGAAAGTATGGAAGGGGAAGGTATAAAGATGATATCAAACATATTTTCATGGTCACATAAAATACTATTTCAACAAAGTAGGATGTCATACTTAATTGTCAAATAATCAAATAGTTAGATTAATAACAGAGTAACAGAGTAAGAGAAAATTAATTTTAAATCGCCTACCGATAACCAAGTCCTTATTATCTGATGAACTTTTTGTCACTCCGTCAATAACATTGCTTACATCACATCTATAGTTCACATTGTCACTCAGATCAACATCAAGCAATGTGGTTGTACACTCTTTTGCTATCGCTGTCCTAAAATTGCATGATTTTCCAATTAAGGTTGTGCTAACATCTTTAGCAGTTCTGGTGATGTTTGGAGATCCAGGCATTGGAGATCCCTCCACTCTACATGTTAAAGTGACAGTGTCACCCACTTCAGCAGGGTTCTTATCAAATGTCAGGGTTGCAGTGCTCGCTTTAACTGTGGGAGATGTGTAAGAAGTGCTCGATCTTGTAAAGTTATAACTAGTTTCAGTAGCTGCTTATTATTTTACTACATTCCTAGATTATAAGCTAGTATGTTGAACTTGCATCTAGCAGTCGTAATTAGTGAACCGTGTTAATTGTACTAACTTTCGTCACATTCCGAAAATTAAGCTTGCTTCAAGTGGAGCAATTATAGTCTGGTGACTTAGCTTAAATTTTCTAAGATCTGTGCAAATATTTATACCCTTTAATGACCGGTTGTAGAGGGTATTTTAGACCATCCCTGACAACCTCCCGCCGTGATACAAATTTTTCGACCTTGGGATCATGGTGAAATGACCACGCCCTTTTTTAGCGTGGGAAAATTTCAGTTTTTGAGGAAAAGA